>VNJM01002125.1:0-51702 GCA_008042475.1 Drosophila kanapiae
ATGATTCCATTGCTGGTGTAGGTATCAATCTCGGACAGAGCTCCCATCAGAATCATGCGCCCAAGAAACTGGAGGATGGCTACATTGGAACAATCCATATCCAGGAACCTAATGACTATGTCCAGGTGTACGAACCTAAAGACTATGTTGAGGTGCACGAACCCAAAGACCATGCCAATCCGATGGTACGGAGATTCCTGGATGATCTGGAGCTTCAGCAGGTTCAAAGATCAACCGGTAGATCAACCAAGCAGATTACCATGAATGCGGCGGGCAAAGGCAAAGGCAAAAAAGCCGATCCATGCAAGAAAAAGGACTCGGCAAAAGATAAAGCGGCAAAGAAGTGCAAGGAACAGGCCGAAAAAGAGAAGTGCAAAAAATTAGCCGCCAAGGAAAAGGCAGAGGCCGAAAAGGCTAAATGCAAAAAGTTAGCCGCCAAGGAAAAGGCAAAGGCCGAAAAGGCCAAATGCAAAAAATTGGCCGCCAAGGAAAAGGCAGACGCCGAGAAGCAGAAGTGCAAGAAGTTGGCCGCGCAAGAAAAGAAAAACAAATGCAAGAAGCCCAAGAAGTAGATGACCCATCAAAGTTAAAGCGGAATAATGGATTTTCTAAAATATAATATCCAAATTTATCATCATTAAAAATAGATTGCTGAACAAAAATAACCGTTTTTTCTTATCCAGGAACATATTTTATTTTCTAAAAGTACTGCATGTAAGTTCCCTACGATTTAAGATAGCCAAATGTAAGGTATCGACAAATAATACATAGTTATTTTTATGATAGAATCGAGTTCCAGTGCAAATTTATTCAACGTGAAAACAAAAGTTATAACAGCCTAAAAATGGTTGGACAGCAACAATTATTTTTGTCGATTTTATCTTAAAATTAGTTAAATTTAAGAATGCTTTTTCAAAACGTGACTTTCTAATTGGCACGCAGCTAAATAAATCCTTATTTCTGTTAATAATCATTAATACGTTGCTGAATAGAGATTGACTAATTTAATTTAATATTTTTTTATTACTTTCGCCAGAACTACTGATATTAATACCCAGTACAAGCTGGGTAGGAGGGTGTAATAACTTACCGCCATAAATGTATGTAACGGACAGAAGGTTTTTGGGCTCCATAAAGAAATAAGTTGATCAGCATAACCAGTCGGGCCGATTTAGTTATTCTTACGTGTGAAATAGAATCACCGTAATATAAGTTATTCTAGTGGTACTTCTCACTTTGCTAGCATATAAAGTAATGTCATCTCTTGCACACCTGAGAAGCTCTGTTAACTTAACATTAGGCTGATCAAGACGAAGACGTACAGTTAGCACATAAGTTCGGTCGTTGCAGTCCGGCAACTCTGGATGTTTAACCGACTCGTGACATCTGGCCATCTGTTATCATCTCAGGGGTGGTGCAGAAAATGAAACCAGAGCTAGATTAGCAACTTCTCTTGATCTTGCCAAAGAAGGAGCCATTGAGTACGACGGGATTATGTGTGCTCCCAATTGAGCGCCTAAAAACATGAGCGCTACAGGGTTATTGTATATATGGATGGCAAAATGGTCTCTAGCGCAAAACCACACTAGCAAAACATCTTTTGAGAAGAGATAAGGATTTGAATTTAAGGAGAACGAAATTAATTGCTTTGTAAATCTGATAAATAAAGTTATAGATGAAAGATAAGATTAAACTGCTTTGTGATGCAAGCTCTTTAGTGTTTGGAGCTGGTTTGTTGCAGAAAAAAGGAAGATAGAAAACTGAATTTATTTATTTATTTATTATTAAAGATAGAGAAGTTTACAAAACTAGACTAACTTAGTTGGTAAAGCGCTGGCAACAAGGCATTCGGCTTTTCAGGTTAATGTTATTAAATCTATTAGTTTAATTACATATTGTTCGTTGCATTTTCGCTTCTTAGTTGGTAAGTTTTTATTTATGTACATTTGTCTTATTTTTTTTTTTAATTTTGTGGTATAGGTTTGAAGTTTTTAAGAAGATTACGATTTTTTCTAAATTGTCTGGGTTGAGTTCGTTGAGGAGATTTATTGGGTTTGTGTTTTTGAATATAGATAGTTTAGTAGGGAGGAGTGATAGGCATGAATTTAATAAGTATTGTCGCCTTGGCAAAACTTCAATAACTTTCGATATTTGAATTGTCTTTGTTAATGTTTTTATACCATTGATTGCAGTGTTCCAAGTTTAATTTATTTCTTGTTATCAATTATAGTTTTAAGTGTCTGTCTATGTCTGTTAAATTAATGTTTGGGATGTAATTAAGGGGCATATTGCTTATCGATTTTGCGGTTTGGTCGGCTCGTTGCCTGCTATGCCTACGTGATCAGGGATCCACAATATTTTCATTTTTCGGGCTAGTTTTGTAAGAAGTGGTCTAATTTTGTTAGAGTAACAATTGTTGTTGTTTGTGTTTCTTATGGCGTCAATTGCTGAGAGAGAGTTAGAGGAGATCATGACTTTCCCCTTGTGCTTTTGAATTGTTCGATCGCTACTAATATGGCTATTATTTCTGCGGAGAGTACTGATGAGTATGGGGGTAGGATACCATATTTAATAATGTACGTATCTGTTGTGATTGCATATAATATAGTGGAGTTCATTTTTGATCCGTCCGCAAATGTCAAGGTGACTGGTATTTGGGTAGTTTTACTGGTAGGGTAGATTTAGTTATTGACAGATGTATATTGTGCGGTCTAAGTTTGAAGGATTTTTGTTTTAATTTTCTTTGTTTGACAAGTTGGTGTATTGGTGTCTCTTTGGAAAATATAAGGTTTTTTGTGAGCTTGGCACGCTTTTCGGAGCCTGTCTGTATTGAAACAAATCATCGGTTTAATTTAGTATAGAAAAAAATCATCGGTTAAATTTAATTTCTCTGTGTAAAGATATTCGTTTGAGAGCTTGTTGTATGCGATGAGAAATAGGATTACCGATATAGGTGATCCTTGTGGGATACCATTGCACAATGGGAGTGAATTTGACATGTGCGGACCGACAATTATTTTACGTTTGAGCTTGAAATTCTTGACGTAATTGATTATTTTTGGGCTTGTATTCCATTCCTGGAGTTGATCAATTATAGTGTGCACACCTACTCTATCAAAGGCTCTGAAAAAGTTATAAGATGGTCTACGACCAGTAGACTATCCGAAGTCGATTTGCCTTTTTTAAAGCCGAATTGGTTTAAATTTAAAAGTTTGTTGTGGGTCACAAACCACCGTAGTCTTTTTGCTAAGATTTTGTCTTGAGAATCGGTATGACTAGGCTTATTTTGTAGGCTCGAGGTATGTGGCTGTCAAAAATTTGGTTAAAAAGGTTTTTTATTCTGTTTTTTGTGGTGAGGGAGCAGTTGCGTATCATTTCGTAAGAAATTCTGTTTAATCCTGGAGTGGATCCTTTAAGTGTTTGTAGTGCTGCAATTAATTCAAGGTGAGTTATGTTTTCCTCGATACTTTTGGCTGTTGATGTCGGAGTATAATTGGCTATGTTGATTTTATATTTGTTGTTTCGGAATTCGTCTGAGAAGTTTAGTTCGCTTGAGAGCTCTGAGAAGTGTTGGGAGAAGGAGCTGGATATTTCGAGAATATCATGACATTTGTAAGGTTGATTTTGCGATTAAGCGATTTCCAAGCTGATTGTTTTTCTTTTCTTAACTGGGCTAGTTTTTTGTTCCACCAGGGGACCTTGTAGTACTTTGTATTAACTGAGGTTTGTGGGATGGAAATGTTTGCGCTATGTAATATAATTTTGTTGAGTTGTGTGGCTTTTTTATTGACATTTACTCAAGAGGGAAATATTTAGTTATTTTTGTGTATGCGATTAGTAATTTTTGTATTGCTTCCAGTTGGCTTTTTTTAATATAAATAATGGTTTTGAAAAGTTGTTTATCTTGTTTGGAGGGAATAAGGAGATAACTATCGGAAAATAATCGCTGACTTGCAGATCATTAAGTATTTCCCACTTGGTCTAGTGATGCTAAGCAAAGTGAAAGGTTGATATGCGTGTATGTATTGTATGTTGAGAAGTGTGTGGGGGACTTGTCGTTTAGTAAGATTAGCTGTGTGTTGTCAATGAATTGTTGTATATTTTTTCCTCGATAATTTGTTTTCGGGCAACCCCAAGCACGGTGCCATACTTTAAAGTCTCCTAGAATTAGTGAGGGTGTTTGATTATTGTAAAACGTGTCTTCAAGCATTTAGCTTGTGATGGTTCTGTTTGGGGCAATGTGTGTTGTCTTTAGGTGCATGTTCTTCTTGGATTTTATGTGTATTGCTAGAGCTTCAAGGTCGTTTCGAACGTTAACTATAGAATATTGAATTGACTTGTGTACTTATAGCGCTACGCCGCCAAATCTGTTGGTGGCTGTGTATGTTAGTAGTATGTAATTTATTGGAGTTGGTATATTGTTAGTGTATTGTATGTGTGTTCCTTGAAGTGTAATATTATGTGTAGTATTTTTTAATCAGGATTAGGAGGTTACTATAGTTATTTGTATATCTTTGAATATTCCATTGAATTAAAATTAGTGACATTGAGTGTAAAGTGTAAAGAGTTCTGAGGTTGAACCTTAGAGTACGGTAGATCTGTAGCTTTTAAACCGATTCGCTGTCGCTGCTAGTGGTATGTTTGTTTTGTTAGAGGATTTGGTTTTTGATTTGGTTGGTTTGAAGTTGGTGCAAAGAGGGTTTGACTCATCTTTAGGGAACATTTTTAGTTTGAGGTCCTTTGTGAGTTAAAATCCGTATGCGGTTGTTATTCTGGTAGGGTTCATGTAGTTCGTTTACATGGCTTCGGTGTCGTCTTGGTCGAGTTGGTTGTCAGGATTTTTTCCGGTGCCAGTGTTGTTTTGATTGATGCAGATGAGGTTGTAGGTGTTTTTGATAGGTTCTGGTCGCTGGATGTGGATGTAGCTTGTGCATTTGAAGATGTTGATGTGAGAGTATTTGGAGATCGGGTTTTTGTTGTGGTTGTGGTGTTTGTGAGTACGTTTCTTGTTTTTTATCCGTGTCTCTCGAAGTACATATATACCCAGAGCAGTTTTCTGATCGAGTAAGTAGTAAGCAGGATTCATTTTTACTTTTAATTACAATAAATTTGGTTTCTTCTAGTTGATACGATCTCGTAGTGTATTGTGCTGTGTCTGGTGGCTCGTGCATGGTCGCTTGTAAAGAACTTGCGCCCAATTGGTAAGAAATGGTGTGTTTTTTGTTGTTGTCTTTTTTTTGTTTTGTTTTGTGCTTAATATATGTTTTTCGAGATTTTTCTGATAAGCTCAATGGGTTTTTTTGCAAACGCGGGATCGATGCTGTTGTAATATACGACTGGACTCTTCGGTGGTTGAAGTGGTACTGGGAAAACGGCATTTATTTTACGAACTATATTGAGACTGAGTAAATACATATATCACAGCTTTGAGTTGGATACGTCGCAAATGTACTAAGTAGATTTATGAATTACTTAAATGTAAGACACTTCAAAATAGTAACTGATTGCAATTCTTTCACGCTTACTTTAAAAAGAGTCGAACTAGCTCCATATATAGCTAGGAAGGCTATAAATTGCTATTTTATGTAAGTATCATAACGAGCCTGGTCATATAAATATGGATAAAGTTATTGATGCAATTTCAAACACCTATTGGCTTACGAATATCAAAGATAAATGTAGTGACATTCTCTCCTACATCTGGTAAATCAGAAGGTTACCTACACAGCATTCTTAAGGCCATAAAACGTTCAAACTACTGGTAATTGATCATTCTGTACCAGCTACAACAGGGATAAATGTTTAAAGTGCGTTAGACTGTATCCAACCAAAACAACCAATACACAAGTAGCTGTAAAGGCTCTAAAAGATTATTTTAGGGTACATATCAAACCAAGACGTATTATATCAGATAGAGGCAGTTGCTTCACCTCTAACGAATCCGAAAAAAATGAATCAAGCAAACATTAAGCATTTAGAAATCGCATCTTATTCAGCACAAGCCAGTGGATCGTTGGACCAATTATTGCGAAATTATCTATAGATCTATAGAAAATGGAATATATTGGGATTTTTACTCGAACATGTAGAGTTCACTCTCAACAATACGATACATCACAGAATTAAACAGATTTCTAGTCAAATGATATTTTTATCGGTTAGTTTAGGAAAAAGGTAGAAAAGATCAACGAAACTGATATAATAAAATGTTTGGGAGGCATACGGCAGGAAGCGACACAGAATCCGACATAGGCACAGATATGCAATGAATCCTATTACAACAAGTAGCAGATAAATATAAGTAAATTGATCATATTAACAGTAAATATTTTACGGTCTCTCTATATACGGTAAAATAAATAAAATAATTATCCAAAAGAAAAATTAAAAAGAAAGGGTTCCACCATGGTTCTGCAACAATGGATCCGTCATGCTAGAGCTTACAACGTTTAAAAATGATACAACATCCAATGTGATATATAAACAAAATTACTAGAGAATACTCAACATGGAAATGTATCTTTACAGACGGCTCGAAAACGGAAAAGTCACTGCTTTAAGCTTTGATAACGAAGAGAACAAAATTTTAAAAGCCAGCAGAAGCGGGGCGATCCTCATGGCTGTTGATCTGGCAAGTGCAACAAAAACAGAGAAGCACATGATGTGCACTGACTCCTTCTCTACTCTACTCGCTATACGAAACCTAAACAAGAGCGAACCCACAGTAAAAAAAAGAAAAAAAAACCAAATAATTGACACTAATCACAGAAATCTAAACCTACTGTGGCCACCAGGACATGCAGGGATCTAGGGATACGAGCAGGCGGACACAGCAGATAATATGCCACATTAGCACTATTAATCCTACACAACACCTCCAACAAAAGGGATATTAACAAACGTATCAACAATTATATAAATTAACTTATGAATGCAAACTGGAATAATTACAATCATTTCTACAAAACAATTAACCCAAAAAGACAGAAGATTGACATACCAACAACAACAAGCAGGAACGATGCGATAATCTACACTAGATTTAGACTCACACACACAGGCCTAACACACGGGCATCTCTTCAATGACAACAATGACAATCCAACACCTCATCAATCACTGCAAAATGATTAAAAACACATACACCTCCCTTAATATCCCCAACGCTAAACAACTCCTCACGGAAGTGAACACAAAAAATGTTTAAGATTAAAAAAACAAAACCAGCCTCAGTGCTCTGGCCACATATTATACTACAGAATTTATTCTATGCCACATTTAATAATAATAATAATATATAACTAAAAAAACTATAATATGGGGACTACATTACGGTTAAAATCTTCGATAGCACACCAGGAGTGGCTAAAAAATGGATCCCCAAACACAAAGGTTCTTACATGTTAGGTAAGGCGCTTCGAAACGAGAGGAAGTGTAATCCGTACGATGATTTTTTGAAACCTGGAAGCCTGGAAGAAAACAGTGTAAAATATCAATGTAAACTAAAAAAAAATAAAAATAATAGATATAAAGCTAGGATCGGGGGATCCACTTCTCAGGATGGCCGAATTGTAGTAGAATCACCCTAATATAAGGTACTCTATAAGGTACTGCTCACTCACTCCGCTGGCAATGTAATGTAATGTCAGCTCTTGCACACTTGAGGAGCTCTGTTAACTTAACATAAATCTGTAAGAAAACTCGGTAAAAGTCTAACTGGCTCAAAGACAATAAAAAATACGTACAGTTCGCACATAAACTTGGTCATGTTTCTTCGTCCACACTTATTGCTGACAGATTGCGTTTATTTCAAGATATAAGATATAGCACATTTTACATGAAGCATAGATTGAATAAAAATAAAAGATTAATATATCTATTGAATGACGTAAAGTTTCTTATTTATTCGGAAATTACAAATGTTCGTCGATTCCCTACAGTTGGCTATCTTAAATCGTACGGAACTAACATGCAGTACTTGTAGAAAAAAAAATTTTCCTGGATAAGAAAAAACGTTCATTTTTGTTTAGCAATCAACTTTTAATGATAATAAATTTGGATATTATAAATTTCAGAAAATCCGTTATATTTCCGCTGTAACTTCGATGGGTCATTTACTTCTTGGGCTTCTTGCACTTGTCTTTCTTTTCTTTCGCGGCCAACTTCTTGCACTTCTCTTTCTCGGCGTTTGCCTTTTCCTTGGCGGCCAATTTTTTGCATTTGGCCTTTTCGGCCTTTGCCTTTTCCTTGGCGGCTAACTTTTTGCATTTAGCCTTTTCGGCCTCTGCCTTTTCCTTGGCGGCTAATTTTTTGCACTTCTCTTTTTCGGCCTGTTCCTTGGACTTCTTTGCCCCTTTGTCCTTTGCCGAGTCCTTTTTCTTGCATGGATCGGCTTTTTTGCCTTTGCCTTTGCCTTTGCCCGCCGCATTCATGGTAATCTGCTTGGTTGATCTTCCGGTTGATCTTTGAACCTGCTGAAGCTCCAGATCATCCAGGAATCTCCGTACCATCGGATTGGCATGGTCTTTGGGTTCGTGCACCTCAACATAGTCTTTAGGTTCGTACACCTGGACATAGTCTTTAGGTTCCTGGATATGGATTGTTCCAATGTAGCCATCCTCCAGTTTCTTGGGCGCATGATTCTGATGGGAGCTCTGTCCGAGATTGATACCTACACCAGCAATGGAATCATAACAGTACACACCGGTTTGAAAGAAGTGACAATACCCACCTTTATTAGCCGTAAATTGCTCTTGGATATTGGCCAAGTGGTGCAAACGGACCAAGAAGTTGGGATGCATGCAGCGGCTGCTGCGAAGACACTCCTGAGTGCATCGTCCGAGAATTACAGCGGTTCCTTTAAACATAATGTCGAAATAAAAATTTTGTTCAAAAAAAAACAGAAAATTTGGAATAAACAATTTTGGAGAGAATTTTGAATAAATATTTCAGAAGGCAAACATGTGTTCAGCCCTGAATGCGATTGAATACTGAATTGTAAGAAACATGTCCGGCAGGTCATGGAAAGTTGACTGACATTAAAATCATAGCCACTCCTAATTTTTTGTTTTTAACGCAGACTGGTCGCCCTTATAAATAAATTGTTTTTGTACCAAGAAGGTCTTTGGTTGTGGAATCTCACTTATTGATGCAACAATATTTGTCTAAGTATTACCAGGCGAGGTTCTTACAGAATGTCCAAATCGAACCTAATCTTCACTCCTAGCTTAAACGAAAGTTCTCTTCTTTTGGAACTTCACGTGTCAAGCCGGTTTATGCGCCAGGTCCCGTTGGAATACCAGGCTGTGTGCTTAGGTACTGTGCTAAGGCCTTGTGCAATCCCGCTCAAAATTGTTTATTTTATCCTTAGAAACCTCCCACTTTCCCCTTATTTGGAAGGAATCATTTGCTATTCCTCTCCAATAAAAAGGTAAGCCATCCCAAAACTCTTTGAAAAATCTATAATTCTATAATTCTCCCCATTTCTCCCATCTTTTAGATCATTATTTTCTTCATGTCAACATGGATTTATTAGGCGAAGATCAACAACAACCAATCTTTTGGAGCTCCATTCATTTACAAAGCTTTCAGTCAGATGTAATTTATACCTTTCTTGTTATGAAACTCGATTTAATGGGTTTTACGGTTTCCGGCAGAAAGTCCGGGTTACCTCTAGGGTCCCGCAAGGGAGCCATTTGGGTCCCTTATTGTTTACAATATAAATTATTGACCTGCCCAAAGTTTGGGCTAACTCTAGAGTGCTCATGCACGCAGTTGACAGAGCAAACAGATCTCAATAACTTTCAACACGGTAATTTATTAAACTTAAATGGCTTTAAGTGCAAGCTATTGACATTATCTCCCATGCTTGCGACTTATATGCTAAACGGCTGCTCTTTGGAAAGAATCAGTCTGGTCGAGTGATTAGGTCCAGGGCGTCCGCCTGGATCCTAAACTTGACTTTATAGTTCATATTTCGTGCATGGTGAATAAAGCCAAGGGTGTGCTTTGTTATCTTAAGCGGTGGTCGAAGGAATTCGATAACCTTTATGTTACAAAGACTTTATATATTTCATTAGATTGTCCTATCTTGGAGTATGGTTACTGCGTAGAAATACTAGATCATATTTAACTTTAGTATTGCGCCACTGAAGATCATCAAATGATCTAACTAACTTAGTACGTATGCAGCCAAACATTGAGGCAGCACGCCAGTAGTTAATTTCCTCGCAAACTTTAGCTATACTTTCTCCTAACAAGCACGTGCTTGGGGTCGCAAGGGCCACTTTAGTGTACTGAACGTAGTGAATCAACGTCCAAGATAATGGGGTTACTTTGGAGCACTCTATTAGGCATTTTCATAAATGACCTGCCTCGTACTTTCTAAAACTTTGTTTGTCAGACTCGAAATCTGATTCTCGAAATCTGAATGCAAGCAGACTTGAACTACCTGCGGTATTGTTGTATCCAGAATTTCCTATTTCTGTAGCAATGTAGATTCATGTCTATATTCATTCTTGGTATTTCATTACACCACACTTTGGTATTATTGTTGGTAAAGCAAAAAGGGGTTGTGCATTTGTTTAGCGTTGATCTAGGTCGACAAATTCTTGAATATTTGTCGTCCTTTTGTTTGCTTTACGGGGATTAAGCTGGAAACCACATTGTCAATACCCCTCTTGCATCAATAGACTTGTTATATTGCCCTTGCTAACGGACCTGCCATGGTGCGATGTTCCTTCACAAGTTAATCACAGGACACATAAATTCAAGCTTTCCTCTTAGCCATGCTGGTGATGCTAATCTAGAATATATACACTTTATAGGATCGGAGATGATTCCGAGTATATAATATTAGTATTACTTATATTATATTATCCATATTATCACTTGAGATGAATCGGAGCACATATTTAAAAATCATTACTGCTTTCCGAGCATATTCTGAAGCGCTCATAATATCAACAGTGCCTTTTCCCAATTGGCTATGATATTAATGTCAGTCAACATTCCATGACCCGACGGATATGTTTGTCCGCTTTCAGTTAATCTCATTCAGGGCTAAACACACGTTTGGCTCCTACACTATTTCATCAAAATTTTTTTTCTAAATTTTCTGTGAAATTTCGGACAATACAATATTTTTTAGGACAAAATGTTTAAGAGAAGCGCGGGATTTCTCGGACGATGCACGCAGGACTGTCTTCGTGGCCGCTGGATGCAACCCAACTTAATGCGTTCGCTCCATGTGGCCAACATCCAAGAAACATTTACGACTAATACTGAAACGAAGAAGTCGTACCTTAAGGTTGTGGCCAATTTTAAGAATAAAGGTGGGTATAGTCAGCACTGTCACTCCTGTGAATACCAATATGATTCCAATGCTGGCATAGGCATCTATCAAGAACGAAGCTCCCAACGCGATGGACATGCGAATCCGACGCCCCGGAAACTGGAGGATGGCGTTATCGGAGTAATCCAAGTCCAGGAGAACGTATCTGCAGACCTCTCCAATCCAATGGTACGCAGATTTCTGCATGATTTGGAGCTTCAGCAGAAAAAGAGAATCCAGGACGATCGCGGAGGACTGACCAAGCAGATTACCATGTCTGCGGGTGACGGAGATAACGAAAAGATGTGCAAGGAAATGGCCTTAAAAAAAAAATGTGAGAAGGAAGAATTGAAAAGGAAATGCCGTGAACTGGCAGCCAGAGATAAATGCGCAAAAGCCAAAAAGGACAAAAGCAAGAACAAAGGGGGTGCAACCAAGAAGAAAGGTGCATCCAAGAAAAAGAGCAAGAAAGAAGAAGCTGCGGCAAAGAAGTGTAAGGAACTGAAGGAAAAAGAGCAATGCAGACAATTAGCCATGAAGGATAAGGAAAAAGCCGATAGAAAAAAATGCAAAAAATTAGCCATGAAGGATAAGAAAAAGGCCAAGAAAGCAAAAAGCAAAAAATTAGCTGATGAGGAGAAATGCAAAAAGAAATAGACGACGCACGGAATAAAAACATTTTCCCAAATTCTTAATATTCAAATTTATATCATTAAAGACTAAAAAAAAAAGTTAACATCATTATTTGTTTGACTTATCCGGATAACGTTTGTAGTTTACCTTTACTATCAGAGAATACCCTGCGTCCACACAATTGCTAATGTTTGTAGTATTTAATTAGTAATTAAATCGCATCTATAGCTTATGTGCAATATGCTGCTGAGAAGGAATGCCTGGCAGAGCGGCTTGCACCGGCGGTGATCATTTGAGTTTTTTGAAACTATTTTCTAACTGGTCAGTAAGATTCTCGGCAACGACGACCTATCCATCATCCACCTTAAAATTTATAGGGGAAAGTCATTTTTAATATTTTTAATATAACCATAGTATATTATAGCTTAGTGCCAACCGAGGCTGTATGTAACAGGAAAGTATATCTCCGACTCCATAATGAATATATATAAATTCTTGAACAGCATCAAAAGCCGAGTCGATTTAACCACGTTCCTCTTTCCGTACGTGTGATACAACAGATCTGAGAGACTATAAGATCTTCAGCTACCAAATTTGTCACCGCCCACTTCCGCCCTCACAAATCGTGAAAAAAGAGATAATAAAATCGGCTTATAAAGATCGGAGTTATTAAGCTAAAAGCGTTGCTATTGCACGATATGCAATGTAGCCCACAAGGTCTATGTTGTTTATGTGTTATTGTTATTTAAAACTGACTATTGTTATTAAAACTAATATGTATCATCTGGCTACACCTATAACTGCGGATGTTGCGGCAATTCGCATACTCAAAAGTGATTCACTGTTGGAGTACAAATCACGAAGACACACACCTGTCCTTTATATAACTAACGTAGTTTTTTCTTTCGGGAATATTACAGGCGAGTCTTTAAGTTGTTTAGAAATTTCGGCACGGTGAAACCTAGCTGTTTTCCCGCGAACCTAGCGGGAAAGGCAGACATTTAAAACAGCGATTTGTTTTAGACAATCAAACAAACAAAAAAATGTTTTAATTTGGTAAAGGTCGACGAAACATTGTGTATTAAAAAGCTTTTGGACGGAGTAAAAATGATTCAGGTGTCATTAGACGCCTCTTCAGATCAAGTATTCTACCTCGCTAGGAGGCGCCTACAGCTCCCATTAAGCAAAATCAAGCTGTACTTCTTGTTTCACCTGTTGACCGCTTTTCACGGCCGACAATCGATGCTTCTATTGCATCCTATATGAATTAAACCCGAAATAAAATGGTCCTGAGATAGGACAATGCGTTAAAAACGGCGAAAAGAAAGAAAAGAAAGTATGTCTTCTTTTATTTCTTTTATTTCCCTTATGATACAGTCAGATCCGGTGCGTACCTACTTATATATTACATTATTAACAGACTGTCCGTCTTTTTAATATATATATAAATATCTGTTCTATCATCTTTACAACGTTCGATGTGTGTATGAAGGTTAAGAATACATCTAGGATACTCGAGGCATATTCTACTACCAAGGTAGCTAGCAGCTCTCTATCACTCTCTTTGGGTAAGGAATATTGGTAAGCAGAATTCTCTGCTACCTTAACTCTTAATTATTTTTGTTAATATCTTTGCCACGTTCTCATTCCAATGAAGCTCTACTCCATGAACACAAGAATGACAATCTATAGCTAATAACAAAGAACTGCAAGGAAACCGGATCGAGAACTGCTACCAAGATTAGCAATGTCTTACATGATATTTAATTCTCGATATTTTTACCCAACCCAATCATGATCTTCAAAAACAATCATTATATGTTTAAAAGGAACAGGTTGATATAGGAGGAATATGCTTAAATGGCTGAACAAATTGTATGTAATAAAGGATTTTAGATTTAATTACTTACTAATTTGAATTTATTACTCTACAGTATACAATGAATTTGGTGGAAAGAACTGGGTCCGATTTAAAGCCCTATATTAAAATTAGAAGATACTAAAAAGTTTTAGTATTTTTAGAGCTATGTTTCAAATTAGATTATATGGACACCACATTCAATTTCAACAAATGACGCTCACAAACACATATAGCAAACCACAAGGATGCCACTGCACCTGAGGGAACTTATAAATTATTTGTTTTTACCTTTTTGGCACTATAAACTTTTTATACATATATCCCGGCTTAAAATTGTATGTTTACTATTTTTCAAATTGAGTTTTGGCCAGAAAAAGTGGTTGTGTATACTGAGAGTTAAAACAGAACTAGCTCTTCAGCGTTCAGATCTCTTTCCTTAATTTCTTGTGCATATTTATTATATGGAAATACAAGGAAACCTGCACGTCGCATACATATGAACAAATACAGCTTTCGTAATGCCTTTTTATTTTTGGTTTCTGCCAACAAGGTATTGGCTATGATTTTAATGTCAGTCAACTTTCCATAACCTGCCGAGCACGATAAATACAATTCAGTATTCAATCGCTCTCAGGGCTGAACACATGTTTGCCTCCTGAAATCTTTATTCAAAATTCTCTCCAAAATTGTTTATTCCAAATTTTCTGTGAAATTTTTGTTTAACAAAATTTTTATTTCGACATTATGTTTAAAGGAACCGCTGTAATTCTCGGACGATGCACTCAGGAGTGTCTGCGCAGCAGCCGCTGCATGCATCCCAACTTCTTGGTCCGTTTGCACCACTTGGCCAATATCCAAGAGCAATTTACGGCTAATAAAGGTGGGTATTGTCACTTCTTTCAAACCGGTGTGTACTGTTAAGATTCCATTGCTGGTGTAGGTATCAATCTCGGACAGAGCTCCCATCAGAATCATGCGCCCAAGAAACTGGAGGATGGCTACATTGGAACAATCCATATCCAGGAACCTAATGACTATGTCCAGGTGTACGAACCTAAAGACTATGTTGAGGTGCACGAACCCAAAGACCATGCCAATCCGATGGTACGGAGATTCCTGGATGATCTGGAGCTTCAGCAGGTTCAAAGATCAACCGGAAGATCAACCAAGCAGATTACCATGAATGCGGCGGGCAAAGGCAAAGGCAAAAAAGCCGATCCATGCAAGAAAAAGGACTCGGCAAAGGACAAAGGGGCAAAGAAGTCCAAGGAACAGGCCGAAAAAGAGAAGTGCAAAAAATTAGCCGCCAAGGAAAAGGCAGAGGCCGAAAAGGCTAAATGCAAAAAGTTAGCCGCCAAGGAAAAGGCAAAGGCCGAGAAACAGAAGTGCAAGAAGTTGGCCGCGAAAGAAAAGAAAGACAAGTGCAAGAAGCCCAAGAAGTAAATGACCCATCGAAGTTACAGCGAAAATATAACGGATTTTCTGAAATTTATAATATCCAAATTTATTATCATTAAAAATTGATTGCTAACCAAAAATGAACGTTTTTTCTTATCCAGGAGAAATCACTGCTCTCCACGGATTACAAAAACATACTTATGCTGTATATTCTGGTATGGCTCATGGCCATACAGGATGCTTTTTATTTTTGGTTTTTGCCGACAAGGTATTGGCTATGATTTTAATGTCAGTCAACTTTCCATAACCTGCCGAGCACGATAAATACAATTCAGTATTCAATCGCTCTCAGGGCTGAACACATATTTGCCTCCTGAAATATTTATTCAAAATTCTATCCAAAATTGTTTATTCCAAATTTTCTGTGAAATTTTTTTGAACAAAATTTTTATTTCGACAAAATGTTTAAAGGAACCGCTGTAATTCTCGGACGATGCACTCAGGAGTGTCTTCGCAGCAGCCGCTGCATGCATCCCAACTTCTTGGTCCGTTTGCACCACTTGGCCAACATCCAAGAGCAATTTACGGCTAATAAAGGTGGGTATTGTCACTTCTTTCAATCCGGTGTGTACTGTTATGATTCCATTGCTGGTGTAGGTATCAATCTCGGACAGAGCTCCCATCAGAATCATGCGCCCAAGAAACTGGAGGATGGCTACATTGGAACAATCCATATCCAGGAACCTAAAGACTACGTCCAGGTGCACGAACCCAAAGACCATGCCAATCCGATGGTACGGAGATTCCTGGATGATCTGGAGCTTCAGCAGGTTCAAAGATCAACCGGAAGATCAACCAAGCAGATTACCATGAATGCGGCGGGCAAAGGCAAAGGCAAAAAAGCCGATCCATGCAAGAAAAAGGACTCGGCAAAGGACAAAGGGGCAAAGAAGTCCAAGGAACAGGCCGAAAAAGAGAAGTGCAAGAAATTAGCCGACCAGGAAAAGGCAAAGGCCGAAAAGGCTAAATGCAAAAAATTAGCCGCCAAGGAAAAGGCAGAGGCCGAAAAAGCCAAATGCAAAAAATTAGCCGCCAAGGAGAAGGCAAATGCCGAAAAGGCTAAATGCAAAAAATTAGCCGCCAAGGAAAAGGCAGAGGCAGAAAAAGCCAAATGCAAAAAATTAGCCGCCAAGGAAAAGGCAGAGGCCGAAAAGGCTAAATGCAAAAAATTGGCCGCCAAGGAAAAGGCAAACGCCGAGAAGCAAAAGTGCAAGAAGTTGGCCGCGCAAGAAAAGAAAAACAAATGCAAGAAACCCAAGAAGTGACCTATCGAAGTTAAAGCGGAATAACGGATTTTCTGAAATTTATAATATCCCAATTTTAAATCATTAAAAATGGATTCCTGAACAAAAATAAACGTTTTTTCTTATCCAGGAACATATTTTATTTTCTAAAAGTACTGCATGTTAGTTAGTTTCCTTCGATTTAAGATAGCCAACTGTAAGGTATCGACAAATAATACCCTCAGAAGCTATATTTCCATTAGCATAGGGAGATGTTAGATTGAAAGTTATGATCGAAGCGAGTTCCAGTGCAATTTACGCAATGTGAAAACAAAAGTTATAACAGCCTTGTAATGGTTACACTGCAACAATTATTTTTGTCGATTTCTCCTAAATTTGTTAAACTAAGAATGTTTTAGGCGCTTGATCATTTCCGAATTAAAATTATTTGTACAGATTTTATTAATAGCTGAAGCTGCAAAGCTTCTTACTATTACGTTATCAAAACGTGATTTTCTAATTACCACGCAGCAGAGCTCGAACCCTTACCAATATTTAATTAGGCTATTTTAAATAAATAAGAAGTTCATATTTTTTCGACAAAACCCTATGTCATTCACTAGATATATGTATGTAGTTGATTTTTATATATGTGTATATATTTGGATCAGTTCTGCTGCGTGCCACGGAGGTCCTCGGACAAAACTTAGTTGGGCATCTTAGACCTTTTTATTTTTATACATGCCAAAAACATGGCAAAATTACATGTAAAATTTAGTATATCTTAAATCTATTTGACATTAAAGAATTGCCCATATTGAGGATCAGGCTCGAAACTTGGCCTTTATTTTGAAATATACGCAATCTGTCTGCAAGAAGTGTTGACGAGGAAACGACCAAATTTTTGTTAATCTTTTTTGTTCTCTTTGATCCATTCAGACTTTTACAGAGTTTTCTTACAGACTAATGTTAAGTTAACAGAGCTCCTCAAGTGTGCAAGAGATGACATTACTTGATATGCCAGCGGAGTGAGCAGTACCACTAGAGTAACTTAATTAGGGTGATTCTACTACAATTCGGCCATCCCGAGAAGTGGTTCCCCTGATCCCTAATATTTTTATGTTAGTAGTTTAATTCCTTCTGAGAAATTGCTTTTTAAAATTTTTTTTCATTTTAATTTTTATAATTACAATGTTTTCTTTCAGGCTTCCAGGTTGCACGAAATCATTGTACGGATTCAACGTCCTTAATTAATAATAACCTGTCGTTTCGAAGCATCTTACTTATCACGAAAGAACCTTTTTTTTTTGATCAATTTTTCTGAGCCAGTGCTGGAAACTGCTCTCCCGCTATGCTCTTCCTTTATCGCTTGAACTCGCATATCGATTCGCGTCCCCTCTGAAACCCTTGAGCGATTGATGGTAATAATCCTTCCCTTGTTTTCTCGCCCATTGTCACCCTATATTGTTATATTATCACTTCTCGCGGCACTCTGACATTAACCTTACATCTTACAACCTTACAACCAATAATGCTTCGAGACTCTACTTGAAGGCTCAACCAAGAACTTTAACACTTATACCTACATGTAGATCCACCTTCTGTTCATAAAAGTGGATCCGGTTTGGATCATTTAGTAAGGCCTCTTTCATGATTGTTGATTCAGGAATACCGGCAAGAAAAATGTTTTCTTGGTTATAGGTACACGCTAATAGGGAGTTTCAAGATCAACGTTTTTTAAGATTAAACAGGGACAGTAACAATGTCTTCAACCGAAAAATCATATGACCATAAAGAATGTCTCTATGAATATGTAGTAAAAGCCAAATGTGAGCCTAAGCGGCTTGGTAGATCTTGAGATACACCATATCTCAGTTTATATATGAATATGTTGACTAATAACGAAATTATGACAGCTTTCATATTACTTCGTAGAAGCAGATAGACGGACGGACACGCGGACGGACATTCACTGCGTGGCATTCTTCTGACTAAAATAATAATACCAAGGATTAAAGAAAAAACGGCAGCTCGGCCGTTTTATGAATGTCCGGGAGGTTTTTACTAAAAATCTTCATAGTTAATATCAAAAATTTGCCGACTATTTATTATAGATGTAATAGGACATAAAACGTGCTATTTCCGGTCACATCACCTCTAACTATGAAGTAAACGTCGAAGTTTTATTCATATTTCGTTTCAGTAAGATCTTTCCATTTTCCTTATAGTCTGGCATCAAAATTCCCTGTGTAAATTTTTGGGTATTCAAATTAAAATAACAAAATGTTTCAAAGGGCCTCATTGGCTTTGAGTCATTGCCCAGGGGCCTGCCTACGTGCCTGCAATTGTTACAGATGCATCCGAGCATACCGACTGATCAAGCTTAAAGGTAACCCGCACTCTGTTCACAAATCGGACCAAGACCAACGGAAAACTCTGTATAAGTCACATGACGATTGGATTTCCTATATTGGTAGGTATAAACTTTTCTGTTGATTTTGTAGGTGGTATAAAATATAATATTAAAAAGCGTTATTTGAAATACTAATATCCAAATAGTCGGATTACTGTGGAGATATGTGATATAGGTATTCCCCTAATTTATGTCCGGTTTCTTATCTTCGGGTTTACGTGCTTAATTCGCAGTTTAACCTAGCAACCAGTTAACTTTCCTGAAAATACAATTTGGTTTTCTCGTCCGATGGTATTTTAACCGTTGCACAGTGGGGACTTTAAAATGCCAAAAATCAAAAACCGAACAGTGCAAATTTTGTTTTACGCCGTACAAATTCTGATTGTGACTATTAATATATCCAATATATCCAGTTTATATCCAAAACTTTTTTCTTATTTTGTCAAGAACTCTTCAAGAATAAGGAGCTTAATAAGAATACTAATTTAAAAAAGGAGTAAACAAAAACTACGAATGGTATAATTACAAGTCTAAATAATAAAGTAGACGGTATAAGATTTCTTTTAAATATAATATGGTTATTTTTGTGTCATATACTGGCTCAAAATAGAGAACAGTTTTGCAAAATCAGCACGCAGCTGCATTAAAAATGAATAGTTCGTCCGAAAGCATGCACTAATTCTTTTAATGGCTTTTTGACCGCTCACTTAAAACAAGGACCCCATTGAGTGTTTGGTGAAATAATGTTAGGGCCCCCCCCCCCTTAAATTTGCCGATATTTCAATATATAAAGTTGTCCTTAATGTTATCCTAAATTTATTTCTATATTGCTATTGGATAGGTACAGTTGGCATGCACCATGTCGATCAACCGATCCAGTGCCCGTTTCTAAAAGATCTCGAGCTTCAGCAGGAGCGAAGGATACTGGAGAGCGGGTGTCCCGGCCTTGAGCGTACCACGATCCAAGAAATACTTTGCGACACCGCCAAAAACGCCGACGGATGCGATAATCAATGTGGAAGTAAAGGAGAGGGTGAGGTTGAAGACGAGGCCAAGGGCAAAGATAAAGGGAAGAAAAAGAAAAAAGGCAAGAAGAGCGGCAAGGACGGCGGAAAGAAGGGAGACGGCGAGGACGAAGACAAGCGTTTGAGAGCACAGTGCGAGGCTCTGGCCAAAGAGGTAAAAGAACAGAAAATGCGCAAGATGTGCAAGAAAAGGGCAAAGGCAGAACTATGCCGGAATTTGCGGCAAGAAAAAAAATGTAGGAAGATGGCAGAGGAGGAACAGCGCCAGAGATGCGCCGAGTGGAAAAAGTACATGAAAGACATCAAGGAGGCGAGAGGAGAAGTTATAGAGAAAAAAGAGGGCAAAAAGTCGAAGGCGAAGACGTCTAGGGAGCCCAAGAAGGCGCTAAGCAAAGGGGCCAAGGAGTCCAAGAAGGCCAATGAGGGTAAGGACGAGGAGTCGCAAAAAAAGAAGGGCAAAAAGTTGAAAGCGAAAAAGTCAAAGATGCCAAAAAAGCCGCTATGCGAGGAAGGGAAGGAGTGCGAGGAAGGCGAGGTCAGAGAGTGCGAAAATGGCGAGGGCATTGATGGCAAAAAGTCAAAATCTAAGAAGCCTAAGAAGCCGGTAAACAAGGAGGCCGAGGAGAGCGAGGAGAGCGAGGATGGTGAGTTCGAGAAGGGAAAGAAGTCAAAGTCTAAGAAGCCTAAGAAGCCGATAAGCAAGGAGGCCAAGGAGGCCGAGGAGTGCGAGGAGGGCGAGGATGGCGAGATCGAGAAAGGAAAGAAGTCGAAGTCTAAGAAGCCTAAGAAGCCGGTAAACAAGGAGGCCGAGGAGAGCGAGGAGGGCGAGGATGGTGAGTTCGAGAAGGGAAAGAAGTCAAAGTCTAAGAAGCCTAAGAAGCCGATAAGCAAGGAGGCCAAGGAGAGCGAGGAGTGCGAGGAGGGCGAGGATGGCGAGATCGAGAAAGGAAAGAAGTCGAAGTCTAAGAAGCCGGTAAGAAGCCGGTAAACAAGGAGGCCGAGGAGAGCGAGGAGGGCGAGGATGGTGAGTTCGAGAAGGGAAAGAAGTCAAAGTCTAAGAAGCCTAAGAAGCCGGTAAGCAAGGAGGTCGAGGAGTGCGAGGAGGGCGAGGATGGCGAGATCGAGAAAGGAAAGAAGTCGAAGTCTAAGAAGCCGGTAAGCAAGGAGGCCGAGGAGAGTGAGGAGTGCGTGGAGGGCGAGGATGGCGAGATCGAGAAGGGAAAGAAGTCTAAGTCTAAGAAGCCGAGAAGCAAGGAGGCCGAGGAGAGTGAGGAGTGCGAGGAGGGAAAGGAGGGCAAGGAGGGCGAGGAGTCCAAGGAAGTCGAGGAGTGCGAGAAGGGCGAGGATGGCGAGATCGAGACGGTAAAGAAGTCGAAGTCTAAGAAGCCTAAGCAGCCTGTAAGCAAGGAAGTCGAGAAGAGCGAGGAGTGCGAAGAGTGCGAGGATGGCGAGGATGGCGAGATCGAGGCGGGAAAGAAGTCGAAGTCTAAGAAGCCGAAGTCTAAGAAGCCTAAGAAGCCGGTAAGCAAGGAGGTCGAGGAGAGCGAGGAGCGCGAAGAGTGTGAGGAGGGCGAGGATGGCGAGATCGAGAAGGGAAAGAAGTCTAATTCTAAGAAGCCTAAGAAGCCGGTAAGCAAGGAGGTCGAGGAGAGCGAGGAGAGCGAAGAGTGTGAAGAGGGCGAGGATGGCGAAATCGAGAAGGGAAAGAAATCTAAGTCTAAGAAGCCTAAGAAGCCGGTAAGCAAGGTGGTCGAGGAGAGCGAGGAGTGCAAAGACTGCGAGGAGGGCGAGGATGGCGAGATAGAGAAGGGAAAGTCAAAGTCTAAGAAGCCTAAGAAGCCGGTAAGCAAGGATACCGAAGAGAACGAGGAGGGCAAGGAGGGCAAGGAGGGCGAAAAGGGAAATAAGTCTAAGGAGGCCAAGAAGGGCAAAGATGAAAAGGGGGGCAAGAAAGGAAAGTCAAAGTCGAAGAAGCCGAAGAAGCCGCTAACCGAAGAAGAGATGCTAGAAAATCTCAACAAACAGTGTCAGGAAATAGCCGACAAGGTGGAGTGCGAGAAGAGGGCCAAGATCGAGGCTATCAAGAGAGCCTGTCGCGAGCAGCTGGACCGGGAGCAGTGCGCCCGAGAGGCGGCAGAGCGGCGCAAGCGAGAGGAGGAGGAGCGCAAGAGAGAGGAAGAGGAGGCCAAACGGGATGCTGCAGCCGCAGCCGCGGAGGCAGCCAAAGATGACATTTGCGAGCTGCGGAGACAGTGCGCCCGATTGGCCCAAGAGGAAAAGTGCAAGGCCCTGGCCGCCCAGAAGAAGCTCAAGGCCATGGCCGAAAGGGCTCAGGCAGAGGCGGCAAAGAAAGAGTGTGAGAAGCTGATTGAGCTCGAAAGATGCCGCCTAGAGGCCGAAAAGAAAAAGGCCGATAAGGAAAAGGCCGCGTGTGCTAATACTAAGTCCGAAGATTTCAAAGACCCCGCTGATGACAAACTTAGGAAACAATGTGAACAAGCGGCAAAAGAGGCAATCTGCGAAGCATTGTACGAAAGTAAAAAACCAAAAGAAAAGAAAGTCGACAAGTGCGCCGAACTGCTTAAGAAATCAACTCCTCAAGGATCACCTCCCAAAGATGGAGCTTCGCCACCATCAAAAGCTACCAACGACAAAAGTTCACCTCCCGATGACAAAGGTTCGCCTCCCAAAGAGGGCGCTCCTCCTCCACCAGCTGCCAAAGCTGCAGAATCTTCACCACCAAAAAATTCTGATCCCAAGTCTGCAAAATCATCTGAACCTAAAAAAACCGATCCCAAATCTGCCAAAAACGCGGACGCCAAAAAAACTGAAAGCAAACCTAAAGCCAAAAATATTTTCCAAATATGCAAGCAGTTAGCCGAAAGGAAACTGAAGCTTAAGAGGAAGAATATCAAGAAGCTAAAGGCCCAGTGCGACTGCATAATGGAAAAGGAGAAGCGCAAGCGTGACAAGCAAGCGAAAAAGGACAAAAAACTACAGGACGACTGCAAGAAACATGATAAAGATAAAGGCAAGAAATAAGGTTTCAACAAGGCAATTAAAATGCAAATCCCAAGTTGGTCCAGAACAGTGCAAAATCAAAATCCCGGCAGTTCTCCTTCGTAAAATTTACTTCAATATCTGTGTTTTATACCGATAATTGTCATACATCAGTTTCCCTTTCACTTGCTGGATTATGGAATTAAAAATAAAATTATATTGAACAGCACGATCATATTTTTAATCGAGATATACTGTCAGGGCTACAATATCTTTGGCTATATATTTAAAATAAATTACAAAAGGGTGTTTGAAACTATGCAATTAATTGCTACATATCACATTGTAAATTCCACTCCTACATTTACATTATTCGGCGACATGTGAATGGTTAGAGCAGTTGATCCGTCTTTCTTTACATCTGAATGGTGACGACTGCTTCGAAATTGGTCACCCGACTTACTCAAGGACCCATTAATATCCAAGCGGGGAGTTTCGAATCCTATTATTAAAAAAAAATTGTGTTTTCTTCCACTACCGCAAAGCAGAAATGGTTTCCTGCTACAGATTAAGGAGCATTGCTATAATATAATGACTTATACGAAATACTTTGTTAAAAACAATTTAATTTGAAAAGAAAGATAGGGACTACATAATGCACTTTCTAAATACGGCCAATAATCGATATTATTCTCATTTTCTTTATGGGAGATCCCGTGTTAAGATATGGACCATTCCGTAGAATGTCATATGAGCAGAGAAATCGCATTGCAATCAGAAATAAAAAAAAGTGATGCCGAAAGGAGTGCTGCAAATAGTTACACCTAAGGTATTTAAAAATCACACTTTTGGGCATCATTTTGAATTGATTCAAATTACTAGCAATTGTTACTTCTTAGTTCAGAAATAAATAATTTAATAACAATAAATAGGCGTATTTACATTTTCTTAAATTTGATTACACGGTAACCATAGAGTGAAAGGGTATTCTGTCAACAAAGAATTTATGTAACAGGCACTGTATACACTCTTGATTTACATCACTAGCCGAGTCGATTTAGCTATGTCCGTCTGTCCGCCCGTGGGAAAGAACAGATCTCAGAGACTATAAGAGCTGAAGCTACCAAATTTGGTGACAAAAATCATATACATATGTTGCACGATCATGAGGTAAGAGATTAAGAGGTTTCATGCTTGGTTTTAAAAGTTTTTGTTTGAAACTCACATCGTACAAATCAAAACGAAAAGTTGTGCATCGTTGTCTTTTTTTAAATGTAAATATTATTTGGTTATTTTAAAGTTTTTTTTGCATACAACGAACAGTTTCAATTTCGAAATTTTTCATTTTCGCCCTGTCAATTTTAAATATCTTTAACTAATTCGCTTATGGCATCTTAGTATGAAGTTTCAAAGAGCTTAAAAAGCAATACCTTGCGATCCAGATAAGAATGATTATGATCTTAGCAGATTTTCATTTTCATTTCTCCTTGCACACCACATCATTTGTCTTCTTTTTTCAGCATTTTCTTCAGCCTTCTGCTTAGACAAAATCATTAAACCATTTCAATGTGCCTATTAAATTAACCTGCAATGTGATAGGTACAGAGTAAAACTCTGACTGTAGCTTTCTTACTAATTAGATTACATTTAACTCGCAAATATTTTTGCCTTTCGTTTTTGGACGGAAAGCTTTTTATTCAATAATAAATGCTAAGCCGAAACAAAATTACAAGAGAAAGGGATAATTGAGAAAAATTCATAGGGTTCAACTTTGTTGTGCCATCTCTTGATTCAATTTAAATAGGTTGTTTGACTATATAACAATATCAATGTGGGTAGGCGTTGCTGAGATTTCTTTAAGAATTTTGTGGCGGTGCCGTGGCGTTATTGAACTGGAAGGTTGGGTAGCGAGGAGCAAAGGTGTCGCCACCGATTATCTGTGTATGCTCGGAATCGTCTTGTCCAGCGATGGTCGGTGCTTTATATTGGGTCTCCACAAACTGCGGTGGTGCTGTAAACAAGGTTTTAATAATTTGAGTTAATAAATAATCAAGTTTTAAATATTTCTTAGACTTCAATTGAGTTTTGAAATCATTTACATTTTATAGGGAACTCATCAAGATCATAAATTAAAAATTCATACTCACGTATATTGGGATAGAGCGAACCACCGCCACCAGTGCTATCGGCCACATTCCAGCCCAGGGCACCGCCAGCACCGTCACCGGCCGGCGGAGGACTAGCCGGACTCACCGGCTGTGTTGGGGCCAGCGAAGGATCCTCGGACTGAGCAGCAGCAGGAGCATCTGTGTACCGTGATGGGGGCTGGACGCCCGCCAACGGAATGGTGCCCAGGGTGATGGGTACTTTGCCAGTAAGATTGCGGTGCGGACCGCTCACATCGCAGTCCACATGCAGATCATAGTCTAGGGCGATAATGCCGCAATTGAGAAGATTTGTTGGCGGCAATGCCGGGATCTCAAGCTGCTGGGTAAACGTGCGAGACTCGCCGCCGTTTACAGGTCCAACGCTCAAGTTCGCTATGATCACCTTGGACTCGCGCTTCTCGCTGCGCGGCTGGTTCGTGTGAAAGGTGACCAGCTTCCGTAGCTCGAACTTGACGGCGGTCAAATTTACATTACTGGCGTTGTCCACCTCGCAGGTGATGGGCAGCACCTGCCCAGACACATAGCCCGTTTGCGGTATACTCGTGATGACGGACAACGGTCCGGAGCGACAGCAGAAGCAGCAAAAGGACTTCTCAAGCTCCAGCTTAAAGGGCTCCTTGACGCGTGGATTGAGATTCAGATCGACCGGGGCAATGACAGTAAAGGCCATTTTCATGTCCTGGTCGAATTTCCAGGGTCGATCCAGGGTCACTTTGATAGTGTACCGTACATGTCCGAATTCGCCCTCAAAGGAGGAGGGCAGAGTTGGCGGCAAGGCGCAAGTAAATGGATACGTATGGGTGCCAGCCGGTAACTCGGTCTCAGAGCCTGTAACAAAATGGTATATGTTTCAAATTATTCAAGTAGAAAGCCATTCGGGGGAGCTACAAAAATCAATTGGGTTTAGAAAGACCTTAAAAATATTTCCAAAAATATGTTAAGAAAATGTTTAATGTTAGGAGGAGACAAACTCAATCACTAGTGATTTCTATATCTACAGTACTGATAGTTCTGGTATTTTTTCATTCAATTTTGAAATAAATGTTTTTAGGTATAGAAAGAAAGCACATTCAAATATATTTGTAAAAGTATTATAAGTATACATATGTAGGTATTTTTGGCATACAAATAAATAAATATATATTTACAAAACCTTAATAACGAAAAGAGAGAAGTAAAGCTCTCAATTTCTGGATTTTTGTACCGTTTTCTAGAATTGGTATTATTAAATGCAGTTATTTTTTCTCAAAATTAGTTACTTTTTCTTCTCTCTATATACATATATTGTACAGGATTAACTGTAAATATCAAAGAGCTGTTGATTTCAAATCAACTAAATGTGTGCCTATTGTAGGACACAAATTCTGCAGTTCACAAAAATAAAATATGTACAATAAATATTAAACTTTTCACACCTTCTGAAGGCGTAAACTGGTTGGTTTTGAGGATTCATTGCACTTTTACTCACTGTTTTTGCCGCCAAGCAGATAGTACTGGATCTTGAAGTACTCCTCATGGCCCTTCATCGTGGTAACCTCATTCTCCGTCTTGCCATCGGTGCCGGTCACATTGCGCTCCTCCTTCCATTCCGTGTTGGCCTCGCCCAGGAACCGGATGGTGATGCCTGAACAAGGAACAAGTGTCTATGCGTCACTGTCGCGTTATAATATGTATTAGCTATAAATAATATGAAAAGCGTTTGCCTCTCTCGCTCTCGACATGCCCAGCGGATGACATCATCGGCACCAACCGCCAGCATCGCTGCTCCCGTGTTTGGCGACCTCAAAATTCGTTCGCTTTGGAATGTTTGTCACATACAATTGTACATACATAGGTCAAATAACTTGGCTCTTCAGTTGATTTCAATATTAATAACATTAATAAACCATTACATTTTCAAGAAGTTATCTCTTATATTGGAGCAAACAAATGAAAATTAGTATGGAAAGATCGCTACTTTTACTTTCTTTTGTATTCCTCACACTTGCACCTATTATTAGTTTGTAATCGCTTAACGCCGACGAGGAGGAGAAAGTGCACTTCTTTTGGGGGTTCAACAACCGTTGGGGTATGGGTGTGAAAACAAGGTCGTTTCAAAACAATCCGCCCATCCCACACTGTGGTGGGTGGTGCACCGGCTTTTTGTGCCAGGGTTTCAATGGGAATTCGGTCATAAAAACATTAAATTATTTTTAACACAGCAATTCATCACTCCCTCTGCACAAATGTCGTCACTCCTATGAGTAACGCATCTGGTTTTTTAATTAACAATGATTAATTAACAAATAAGATGTAAATCGCTCTTACCCCGAACTTTCTTCGGCGAGTCAAAGGTGATTTTCACCTGCCCGTTGACTACCTGGCCGGCGTAATAGGTGTTCCACGGATTGTCCAACTGAACTTCACAACCTTTCAGACCCATCGTTGAGATTCTATGGTTCAAGTAAAAGTAAATAAAGACCTTTCGAGATGATGCGAATACAGCTGATGTACAGTGCTCTCTTTAATGAGCAGACATTTAACTATTTAAAATGCCTTCTAATTTACATACAGCCTGTCTTTTGTTAACCAATTTTTAAAGAATTGTTAAAATAAATGGTATCTTTCATATCATACAGCGATCAGTATGGATTTACAGCTATGTTTCTTATTTCACTGATTTGGAGTTAACACTGTACAAACACAAAATCTGGTCTTAAAAAAAAAATGCCAAAAGCGCATAGTATGAAAACAACCTAAAGATGTCACATATACTGAATACAAGCTAGTATATTTCAGCATGTGGAGCCACACTAATGGTTGAATCGAGTTCATACTGCCTTTTCTGTCGCTTTCTAGCGCAGGTATTTTGTATTTAAAAAAAAAAACGCTTCTGCGATTTTCGTAAAATTCACGTTATTTTTCCTTTAACCTTTTTTTAACAAGTACTGTCAGATACTCATTTTTCGTTACCATTATAAAAATCTGGCAACACAGTTTGCGCGCGAGTTTCAATTCGGGCCCACAAAGTCCACAATTTCAATTCACAAAACACAACCCAAAAAAAAAAGAATCAACAACAACGAAAATGAGAAAAAATTTACAAGTTGCCATTTTATTTCAGTGGACTTCAAACAGAAATAGCAAAGCTTATTTGGGAACTATTGAACAGCAACAACAATAAAAAAATGTTATAAAAACTTCTGTGCTCAAATTAAAGAAAACCCTTCGCGGCGATGGTCGCTTAGACGGGAAAAACGACGGGACAGACCCAGAAAACTCACTCAGATCGATGCAGCATTAAATATTTCCAATTCTCGAATAGATTTCATCTTCTAGAATAAAAAATAAGAATGGTATAAAAAAGTGTTTCAGCAGCATTTTTAAAGTAAAGCTACAATGTTAAGGGATAATGTAATGAAAGCAGTAAGAGACACCTAAGAGGTAGTACTATAATTACATTAAAAGGAACTTAAGTTTAACCACAAAGACTGCTTATTATAATTCAGAGACAAAGAGAATATTCGTAAGATTTAAACAATATTTTTGATTACTAAAGTATAAATTAAAAAGAGGTTTTAAAGCAAATTAAAAGATTTAACAGACCAAGAATGAGTAAAATTTAAAAAATCTCAAATGCGAGCAAATCGACAGTAACTTTCTTACTTGGCGCGACAAAACTGAGAGCAGAGCAGAACGAAATCTTTTTAATTGTTTATCTGCCAATATGCTACCGACCTAGGTAGCCGATTTTCGTTTATTATCAAAATCATACCCTTTCCACATATTAGTTAAGTAAATTAAAAATTAAATGTTACAATTTTAACAGTATGGTTTAACCTGTATGTTTAACAAACAAATTTTCACCTATACCGCATTTGCGGCTAATACCGAAGTTTCCTTTACGGTTTTAATAGCTAAGATACAAAATTTTAAATTTCCTTGAACTCTGTTCGGGTGCTCAATATTGGGAATATTCCCATCTGGAAAAAGCAAAGGGAATTCTGCCAAAACAATTCTTATTTCCGCCTATA
This sequence comes from Drosophila kanapiae, assembly GCA_008042475.1. Lineage (NCBI taxonomy): Eukaryota > Metazoa > Arthropoda > Insecta > Diptera > Drosophilidae > Drosophila > Drosophila kanapiae. The sequence continues at coordinate 29,127 of VNJM01002125.1, forward strand.
TACCTTTTGTGAGAAACACACATAATTATGGCAAAGTCTAACATACGCTAAGTGCATAGAAACCCTTAATTTTGTTGCACTAAACTATGCCCCAAAAATATATATTATTCTTACGTAAAATTGTCTCCATTATTTTTATGCTCATGCACCATTCCCACTTACCGAGAAATCACAAATCTATCCCGCAGCTGGAAAAAAGCTAATTTGGCAGCACTGACCTCGATTCGAGTCGCAAAAGTTTGGAGGTGGGAAAATATCGATAGCATGATGCCTTAGCCGGCGCTATCGAATTCCTTACTGTTATCTGTATATACCGTGTGACCTCCACTGTACTCCTTCATATCACTGGCCGTGACTCACGCCAGTACTCAGTTCTAATAGTGTCATCACTATTACAATACGACAGCATAGAAGTTTGTGCGAAAATTGACTTTTCTACCGAGTTTTCATTGATTAAACAAATCCCATTAGCTCGGAGAAAATGTCGCTGTTCCGCAAACCAAAGAAAATCCAGCGCCGCGTGTTCTCCAGCAATGTGGACGAGGACGAGGGGCCACCGCTTGACCCAGACGCCGAAATGGAGGCGCCTCCGCCGCCCGTAATATCCGGCAAGCGGGACAACAACAAAGAGAAGAGCCGAAAGCCCGTAAAGCCGCAGGAGGACAGCAGCAAGCCCAAGGCGCTGCTTAGCTTCGCGGACGATGGTAAGTTTCGTTTGGGTCTCCGGACATTCGAAACCCTTAAGCAATCGCAATTCCCTTTGCAGAGGACGACGGCGAGATCTTCCAGGTGCGGAAATCGTCGCACAGCAAGAAAGTGATGCGCATGCTGGACAAGGAGCGGCGCAAAAAGAAGCGCGAGGAACGGGCGGAGACCAGCCTCGGACACCTCTTCCTCGGTGGCGAAAATGGTAGTACACAGCATTTAGAGTCGTCCGGTGGCGCGTCTTCGGGGTCAGCTCAAGCTCCCAACTCGAGTGCCGCTGGCAGATGTAGAAATGCTGCCAGCGATCAGAGTAAAAGTAAAAAAAGTGATAATCATATGATCCAAACCGAAATACGCACAGACGACTTTGTGGTAAGGTTATTATTATTCAATTTCTTCTATTTCGCATTATTACCGAATTAACGAACAAATTCAACACCAAAAAAAAAAATACAATTAAATTATGTAAATCTTAGTCGGATTAGAAATAGCAAAGTTATACATGCATACCCTTAGCTTGAATGAGTTCGTGTACTAACGAGTTTAGCTTTAGCTTAGCGTTGATTAAAACCTAGCTGTAGTCTCCAGTCTCTGATTATTTTGATCTTATTTAAAATTTAAGTATTGTCAGTGGTAAGAATTACCAATCCAAAGGTTTCACTGAAATCGCTGTGGTTTTTAAATCTTTTAAGAGGGTTTCCCCTATGGGGAATTTTTTGGAATAAATGTATTGCCAATTTTAGATTTTACACATCTTTATGTCTTAAGATCATAAAACCTTATATAAAAAGCGTGTTTTGCTTGCCAGAAGAGAAGCTCTTTTTGGTTCGATTGTTTCTATGAAAAGGGAATCGTACTCCGGTTTTTAAGAATTTCTTTATACTCTATTAAAAGAAGACACATTTTAGGTTTGTTAATATTTATTTAGCTATCTTAACTTGTATTTCTTGGGAAATTATAGCTATCTGTTCGGAATAATTGCCATTCAGAATCTACTTATATTAAATTACGGTGAGCGAGGTCTCATGTTGATATCTATTACATTAAACGAGCTATTCATTTATTTAAAAGAACTGTCTTATACCCATAATGCACTGACTTTGGGTGCTAAAATAAGACATTGCTTAAATTTAGGCGCCCGATTAATGGGTCTAAAAACCAGAGGGTTGTCTGTGGTAGTTAAAACTTTCTTAAACCCATAATTTACTTACTAGCTCTGTTTTTAATTCTATTTTAACACATTTTTATTGAAAAGAACAGCTCGAGACGTTTCATAAATTATTGTAGCTTTTTTTGTACGAAGTAGCACCAAAGGCAATACAAGCTTCAAGATAAGTAACGCTCCTACAGCTGTTTTCAGGCTCTTTACATTTTGTGCAAAATCGAGAGAGAGAGAGAGAGAGAGCGCACGACGTTCTCGTGTACGCATACAGCAACAGCCAAAGAGTGCATGAGTGCACACACATTTTCAGGCATTCTAGATATTTACTCACACAAGCAAGATATTATTTTCACGCTTCAGCTTTGTGCGAGCGAAAAGAGCGCGATTTTCGATGCATATTTCTGCATATTTCACTTGAAACGTATAGTCGTTACTTATCTTGATATTTAAGCACCCTTGGGAAGCACCCTTGGGAAGCACCCTTTGCTTATGTATTTTCTAAAAGTTGCTCCCATATATTGTAAGTAACTTGAGGTAGTTACTGGAAATCCCTCCCACCAATGACTATAATCGCATGTGCCTCCTTATAAGCAGCACGATTACTTGCAGACGCATTCTGAACAATAGCAAACCCTTTAAGATTCCTCCAATAAGATGTATTTTCCCTCTTTGTTCCCGCAGCTAGTGGTTAAGAAATCAGAGACACCCGAGGGAGTACTGAATGGTCGCGCTGCCCTCTGTGCGGGGCGAGATGATATGAGCGACGAAGACGGTCAGCAGTCCGAGGATGGTGGTCAGGACAAGTCGCGCCATCGCTTCTCAAAGCCGGAGCACTTGAAGCAGATGTTGGAGAGCGGCTCCATTCCGGACGCAGCGATGATACACGCTGCCCGGAAGCGTCGCCAGCGGGCCAGGGAACAAGGTAAAATAGACTTGGATTCAGTTCGTAAACATTATTCCATGATTGCCCGAACTGCAACTCCAGGTGCCGGCGACTACATACCTGTCGAAGAGCCCAAGGAACCGCCCAAGCTCAGCACCCGCCTGCCGTGCGAGGATGTGGAGGGTGATCAGTCGGACGACGAGGAGCGCATGGATATGAACGATATAACCGGACGCAAGGAGCGCGAGGAGCGGCGCGAGCAGTTCTATGCCGTCGAGAATGATTGTATGTAGAGTGAGGAGAAGCCAGTTCGGTTTCCTGAGCCAGTCCAGAGATGCAGCTGTCCTGATATCGTAATTCCTTTGCCAACTAACCTCTGTTCAATCCACTACAGCCACCGACGAAGACTCCGAACGCGAAATGAACGAGTGGGAGAATCAGCAGATACGCAAGGGAGTCACGGGTGCCCAGTTGGTGCATGCCCAGCACGAAACAGTCCTGTCGCGCTTTATGATCAAGCCTGCTGCGCCAGCAGGCGGCTCCATTGGGAACGACGTCGATTCGGATTCCGTGGCGCCAGCGCCCCAGTCCACGTCCACGTTGCTGGAACAGGCCTACGCCAAGACCACGCTCGATCGCGTCAATCTGGCGACAGCTGTGCGAGCATCGACCAAGGCCAAAAAGGAGAAGGCCAAGGCCAAGGCGTTGCGCACCCCACAGGAGATCTTTGCTGCCATCCAGTCGCGGCTGGGCGAGCTGAGGGAACGCTCGACCGACCACATCGCCAGCATGGCCAGGATCAGTCTCGAACTGAAGGCATTGAAGCTGCAGCAGCTAGAGTGCCAGCAGAACGCACCCACAGCGGCGGCCAAGTACAAGTTCTACCAGGAAGTCAAGTGCTACGTTAACGACCTGGTCGACTGTCTGTCCGAAAAGGCGCCGCTGATTAATGACCTGGAGAAGCGAGCCCTTCAGCAGTACGGAAAGAATCAGCGGTATCTGGTAAATCGCCGCCGCCAGGATGTCCGGGATCAGGCCAAGGAAATAGCCGAGGCAGCAAGTAAGCCGCTTTTATTGTTTCAGAGAATGAGAACATTTTGTGACAGATCCTTGGATCCTTTCAGAGCCCATCTCGGCTGCTGCCCGTCGGGCACCGGAATACGAGGAGCAAGTCCGACGCGCCGCCGAGCGGGAGGGTCGTAGGACACGTCGCAGGTGCGAGCGCGAGCGAAACGATCTGCTCTCCTCGCACCTAGATGGCATGTCCAGCGACGACGAGATCGCTGACCAGCAGCAGGAACAGGGCGTGACTGCCACCGCTCAGATGGAATCGCAGGCGCTGGAGACCTTCGAGGACGTCACCGACGAATTCTCAAAGATCGAGCTGATCCTGATGAAGTTTTATGCTTGGCGGAAGACGGACATGGCGTCCTACCAGGATGCCTTCGTTAGCTTGTGCCTGCCCAAGCTGTTGGCGCCGCTGGTGCGCCACGAGCTGCTCCTGTGGTCGCCCCTGCTTGACGAGTACGCGGACATCGAGAATATGCGGTGGTATCAGGCCTGCATGCTCTATGCATGCCAGCCGGATGAGACCGTGGATCAGCTGAAGAGCGATCCGGACGTCAACCTGGTCCCGGCGCTCATTGAAAAGATCGTCCTGCCCAAGGTGACCGGTAAGTATTGCTTGGGCCTTGCTGCGCATGCTGCCGAGATGCTAACGATATGCCTTCAACAGCCTTGGTCACCGAGTGCTGGGATCCCCTGTCCACCACACAGACGCTGAGACTGGTGGGCTTCATTAATCGCCTGGGCCGGGAGTTCCCGCTGAGCGGCAGCAACAAGCAGTTGAACAAGCTGTTCGAGTCCATCATGGAGCGCATGCGATTGGCCCTGGAAAACGATGTCTTCATTCCCATATTTCCCAAACAGTATGTTGACTTCGTTCTCCTTCGACTCTTTTGTAATTTCCGCATTTCCTTTTTCAGAGTACAGGAGGCCAAGACGTCATTTTTCCAACGTCAGTTCTGCAGCGGCCTAAAGCTGTTCCGCAACTTTCTCAGCTGGCAGGGCATTCTGGCGGACAAGCTGCTGCGAGAGCTGGCCATTGGGGCCCTGTTGAACCGCTACCTACTGCTGGCCATGCGCGTCTGCACGCCAAACGATGCCATCAACAAGGCCTACATCATTGTGAATACCTTGCCCACGGTGTGGCTGCTGCCCAACAGCGAAACTCTCAAGAACCTTGAGCTGTTCATAGGATACATCAAGCTGACTTTAGAGAGCTGTGACGCGAGCAATCCGCCTGTCTTCATGTAATAACCCACAACTGACTTGGGGAAAGCACTGGCACTAATTTTACAATTCTCTCGACAGGCAATCCAGCGACAAGGCCAAGCAGATACTTCAAAGACTTCATAGCATGTAGAGAGCCTCGACCGCCGCTCACAGTTCAATCCTAACAATCAAATACTCGTTGTAGCAGAGCACAGCCTATATCCTGTATTGTTGGCAAATCTTTTAGTTCTAAGAGTTCAGCGAATGTGTGTACATATGTGAATCGCGGGACAAAGTAATGCTTGAGCTTACCAAACATAAACTGGACACTAAGTTGAGAATTCCCCTGCCCTCCCAATCGAAAATCAATCTAGAAATCAGTTTTCCCCTTAAGCATAGAAACCTCTAAAGTGATAAAGTGTGGAACTCCCTTTTGTATCCTTTACTGATTGTATTTTAGGCGACTCTCTCGCGTGCATAGCAATAATAATAAAAACTCAATTTCTAAACTATACAAATGGTAACAAGTCTACGAAAAATCTATTACAAAACCAAAAAACCAATTTTAATTGACGGAATTGCTATGGAAAGGCAGCTCTGCTTGTTCAGTCCGCCTTGGAGACGGAGGCGCGTGTAAAGTTCTGGGCCAGATCGATGACCTCCTTCTGCATTATCTGCAATTGTTCGTGGGCGATCTTCGAGTCGCTGCTATCCGGCGGTGCCTGTAGCACTTGCAGGACCAGATCTGAAATAAAACAGACGGAGGAAGATATTAAGCATAGCGAAATCAAATTCCAGTCGACAAGCTGAAAAATCTATCTATACCTTACAGAAAGACTCGCAAGGGGGAAGTTTCGCTGCCCGATCTCTGCTCGCACCGACAGTGTAAGCGTTCTTCTACCGTCGGAAAAGACAGAACGGTCTTACTCACACAAATGCTAGTCTAACGTGTCAATGTATGCGTGTGGGCACCACTGATCTTTACAGAACTATAAAGTAATTTCTTTTTTTTGCTAAGGTCAAGCTGTAGGCTAAACGGCTTGAAGTAATATTTTTAGAAATATACCAAAAATACGTTAATTATTTAAATTGAATTTGTCTCGACAGGCAATCGCTTTCAAGTTTCCTAACTTTGTTTTAAAATGTCCTCTTCATATTTTTAAGGCATAATTAAGATTAAGATAATATTTTTCAATCGTTTCAGATCGTTTGCGTGGCCCTTTCTGATACTGAAACGTTTTACCAACATATCGATCCAGTGAAACCATTAGGTCTTTTTATATTATTATTATAGTATTATTATATAGGATTATTATTAGTAGTATTAGTAGTATATTATTAGTATTATATTAGTATTAGGTTTATAGTATTATTATAAGAAATAGAGAAGTATACAAAACTAAATACCGTCTTTATAATATTAAGTATTAACTATTTCTGATATAATCAAATTTGAGATCCCCAAGTGAAGCTCCAGGAGACCTTGCTTTATTGCATTATTTTTATTAAAATATATTTAGACACCTTGGAAATGTGTAAATAGGGCCAAAGTAAAGGCCTGCAATACATAATTCCGTAAGCTAGTTAAGAAATCATTATTTAAGATTAATGGTCTATACCAGAGTAAGCCATGAGAAAAAAGCCGATTTTCGTGAATTTTTTAAGAGAAAGTTCTCCTTAGAATAATTTGAACTTTAATGAACATAATGGGGTATATATTCAGCTCTATTTTTAACCAAAGTATTGAAAACAACCGGTGTTATGTGACTTTTTTGGAGGTGCAAAAAAAAAGTTCCCTTACTTGATGACATGATTCCGGCTAAATGAGAAGCTAAACAAAAACAATGTTAAAATGTCTTAAGTTAAAGATATTTGCTATATAAATTTCTTAAAATTGGGTAGTTTTGAAAAAAAAACAATTGTTTTTAGTTACAAAATAATTTGTTGTGTTTTTTGATGCCAAAATGGCATTGAATAATAAATATATTCAGGAATTCTCAGTTTAACTTTCGAGTGAAGTTTATAAACTTCCAGCTGCCATTAAAAAACTATTGAAAATTTGAACTTGCCTATAGAATATGCACAGAAAACACGATTTTTTTAAAATTACTTATTGAATTGGCGCTATTAGTAGACAAGAAGTGTCTGTAGGCACTGGAGTTGTACAAATATCTCGATTTCTATGTTTTTGTTCACCGAAAACCGAAGTTTTTCTATCTCAAGCTAGAAATGCAAGCTTCCATAAATATATCTGTCGATATAACGAAAGGACCATGCAAAAGGAACAACTCAAAACTGGGTTAGTTCTCAGAGTGGGAAATCCAAATAGAGGCAAGGGAAACAAACTCACCGTGATAGCGGAGCAGCAATGCGTTCTGGGACTCGTTCAGGGATCCACGGATGTGCTGCAGAATGGCAGAGACGAACTTTCCAGACGCGTGCAGAATGCAGCCGCTAATTGTTGTAAACAGGATAAGTGCGGCCAGGTGCAGCATCAGCGCTGGCTCCTGGCATTCCAGGAGCTGTTCCTGCAGCTTCTTCTTGTGGTCGGCGATGAGCAGGCGATCCTTCTTTTTGTCCACCTTCTTGATAATCATGCTGCAGGTCTTCAGTACCGCTTCCGTGGCGAGCTCGAAGTCATCTATGGTCCTGTTCAGAGCCTTATTTTGTTCCAACAGAGCGGTGCGGTACTGCGCGTCGCATTCCTGCGCCAACTTGTTGCGCTGGTCCACATTTAAGTTTGTATTTTTCACAGTCAGATTGCACTCGCTGGCCACGTAGAGCGAGAGTTCGTTGCTGATTTCATTAGCCAAGGACTTGAGCAGATATTTGACCAGCTGCGACTGTGTGTCCTGCGGGAAGAGCTTCAAGCCCTTCTCATACAGCCGAATGTCTATCAGCAGCGTATTGATCCGATCCTGAATGGCAGCGTGCGTCTGCCGGCGATTTGTCTGCGGCGTCGCTTCAAACAATTCCTGGGCACGCGCCAAAGCCGCCTGATTAAACTGGCTAGATTGGGAGGAAAAACATAGCTTAAATTAGTATCAATTATTAGTTGCAATCTTTACGTTTTTGTTAAGAATTGTTAGACAGCTTTAGGGAATTTCTCTTCTCAGAGAAATTGAATGCTAAACCTCTTTGTAACAGAATGTTTTGAGAACATAATGCCTATTATTTGCAACTCAAAAATGCATATTTAATGTAAATCTAGCTTAAGCAAAGGCTTGATTCTTCAAAAGCCTGATAAATGTTCTTATAATTAATTTATATGCTCTTTTACATACCTCGTATACAAGGCAGCAATGGATTTGGCCAAGTGCTCCAATCCCTCTTCCTCCAGACTAGCAGTGATTAGTTTAACAATGTCCGCCGCCTTGACCAGGGTCAAGGGCTTCACAGTCTTCTTGCTTGTGGCACCACCGCCTGGCAGGGCGGCATCGTCCTCGTCATCGCTGTCGTTGTGAGCAGCAGCTGATGCCCTGCCTCGTTGATGCTTCTTCGTTGACTTGGTCTTGGTTTCGCGTCCCTGAGCTCCGCCGCCAGCTTTGCCCGAGGCCGCCTTCTTCCTCCGCTCATCTCGCTTGTCGACCTTGCCATCATCGTCGAGATCCTGAGCCGAGGCGTTACCCTTCTGGGCCAACGTTTTCTCCACAATGTGCTGCTGGTAGACGCCGCTGTCGATGGCCGCCTTCGCCTGGGACTCGGCCAGCGCCTGGCAGGGCTGCACTAGCTGCGTAAGATACGGTTGCGAGAAGACTAAAAGAGCGAGTTATGGAGGTTGTTGCAAAATGAGGAGACTATCACATACCGATGCTATCCAGGTACACGAAATTGCTGGGATTGCTGTGCTTCTGGGCCATTATCGCGCCGAACACCTCCTCAATGTCCTCCTCCGACAGATTGGAGGGCAGAATGGTGGATAGATCCAGGTACTGCTTGGTAGCACTGCACTCATTCAGCGCCGTGACCACCGTCAGCTCGACCAGGCGGGCACCCAGCGCCACGCGCTTGAGAAAGAGGAACTCTTCGCTGGGAAATTGCTTTCGAATGTAGGACTTGGCATCCGAAATGCCCAGCTTGTGGATGGCCTCGTACTCCAGGAAGCTGTTCTGCTTGTAGAAAGAGTTAACCCAGTCCGCTTGGGTCTTGGCGTAGATTTGGGGCACGTACTGGGCGTTGGCTAGCTTGGAGGTCACCTGCCCGGCCGGCGAGATCTCGTCCAGCAGCGAATGGAAGATCTTCTCCTGCACTCCAATCTGCTGCAGAATAACGGCCACATTCGTGGGCCTGGTGATGGCTGCCAAGGCTCCACGAATCTTTGCCTTGCAACGCTGGATGTAGGCCTGCGTGAAGAACACCCGCGGGTTGGTGGCATCCTGCCTGCCCTTGATGATCCTGCCCAGATGCTTCTCTACAACGTCCTGCTGCAGGAAGTCCGACGGCAGGTCAAACTGGGAGGCCAACTCCGATATGGAGATCTCACCCCGCAGCGCCAGCTTCTCGTTTATCTCCTGGGCAATGTGCGCGATGTACTCTTCGTCGATAAGCTGGCCCAGCACGAGGTGTACGCCGTGGTTCTCCGCCGCTATCCTCTCGGCCAAGCCGACGATCCGCGACAGGTCCACGTTGAGCGTTTTGCTGACCTCCACCAAGTTGGCACGACCTCCGTTCACATACAACTCATCCTGGATTTCGCGCTCCAGATGATCCGGCGTGATGTACTCTTTGCCATCGTTAGTGAACACCACCTCCAGCATCTGTTTCTCTAGCAGCAGCGTCACAATCTCCACACAGTTCCGCTCGGAGAGCCTTTAATTAGGGAAATATAAAATGTTTTATGGGGAAATGTAAGCATATGAGTTTGCCGCCTCCAACACCACCCACTTCTGCAAGGTCGACGTAAGCTGCGCCTTTTGGAAATCGGCCGCCAGTCGCTTAATTTCGTCCCAGTCGTTGCCCATTTTTGTTATCAACAGAAGAGGTACGGGGAATAATATCCAGTTCCAAGTGCAACGTGAAAAAACCTGAAACGTCAACAAAGTCCAGCTAGTGTTTCCACTAGAGCTGGGACAAAGTCGACTTCAACATCGATACTATCGATTTATTTGATTTCGGTCGAACATTGATGGAGACCCCTGTTCTTTTTTCCCACCATTAATTTAAATGAGCTGGGACATTTAAATTGGCAGATGCGGGTTAAATTGTAAAAAAAAAACCGTCTAGCGGAAATTATACTTATTTTCAAAGTTATTTTAAAATCATCTGCAAGCTTCCTTTATTTTAATGCTCTAAGGGTTTAATAAATTGTACACATTAATTTATGTATATATATATATTAATAGAAAGTACGAAGAAATGAATAGAAAACCGCTTTTGGTAAATTAAGAAAATTGCTAAACAAACACATGGCAGCCAAATACAAGAAGTATGGTAAATACGCAAAAGAAATATATTAATTAATGTCTATTATCTCATTTTTACCTCAAAAACTCCTTGACCAAAACTTCAAAAGAAGTTCAAATTCAGGTTTAGCGAAAAAAGGTAATTAAGATGCCTATTTTTCACTCTTTGACCCTGAAATGTCCTTGACAAGGGCCAAAAGAGACTCAGATTTTGATTCTGCAGGTCAACACATAGTACATTAGAATAGTTGGGTTTCTTACCGGGCTCCGTCTGTTCAATGAATTGCTAATAAAAATTAATGGTCAGATTGGTTATTTATTACTTTAAAGCTTATACATTAAAACGAATTATTGCTGCAAGTTCAGCGAGGTTCGTCTACGATGATATAACCAAACCTTATATAGTTATTCCTCTATCTTTGGTATAACGGCTACAGGTAAAGATATTAGGCCGTTTGAGCGTTGTTTGCATCTTGTCCCTTTCGCATGCACGAAATACTGTGTGGAGACAAAAGTCACGGTTACTTTAATTTACACCACCAAGCCGGAGAGGTCTTACCTTTCCATGAGGAGCCTAAGCGTGCTGCGCTTTAGAATAAATAATGCAAAAATTATGATCCCGGTGGACGAGTGGAAGTATACTGTCACCACTTCGACCGCTTTATGGACATCGCCCTCCGTCAACCGAGAAAGTATATTCAAGCTCCACGACAGGGCCATGATAGAAAAGAGTCGCAAAAGCATTAAAAAGCTGTAATCCGAATGTGAAATGAAAAAAAAAACCTAACGCAATGTAAATCGTTTTTAAATTTAACTATATATACTTGTTTTTGCCCGATTTTTGTCTGATCCTGCTCTCGTCATTTTGGATGAACTTCCTTAAGTCCCGCTTAACTTTTGCAATGTGAAAGGCCGATAGGATGAATACGATCACTCGGTAGGCATCCATCACCGATAATGGTGCAATGATGTATATAGTGCCGAAATCGTTTAAGCAGCAGTTATACACACCAATGCGGGGCAGTAAATTGTAATACTGGCTTTCCACAAAAAAATAATCCAACAGAAAAAGGACTCCGGCTAGAGAAGCCGCCGTGCCCCAAGCAAATATGTTGTAGGCCAGGAACCTATTTCCAGGATCACTCCGATTCACAGACTTCAATCCATTCCATACGTTATGGGTGAAGGCAGTGCCCCAAAGTTCAGCTGCCATTCCGAAGAAATAGCAAGTGTAACCTAAGGAAATGGTATAACATTTATTTCCTGTTATTAATTTTAAACTTATTTACCTGCTGCTTGACAAATGCCTCCAAAAGGTATTAATTCCCAGAAATGAAGATAAAATATAATGTTGGTTGCAACGCTGCAGAATAAGAACAATACAAGGCACTTTCCGAGCTGATTTCGAAGCTTATTTACATAAAGATACACTGTAATCGTTAGGACCATGCATAGAAGCGAGAAAACGTTGACTGGATAAGAGGAACAAGCAAATGATAAAGTTCTTTATTATGATTAATTCTTATAAATACCAAAATGTAGCAGCTTATACGGGTTGTTCATGATCACAACAAAATTATTCACGAAAACTTTTCGAGTTGAACCTGTAATGCCGAAACCAAATCTTGACTAACTCTTAATCGTCGATTTCATGGATATATATATACTTTTCTTCAGTTAAAAGATGGCGTATCAAGCAAACTTTATCATACATGCGCGGAACCCAAGCGACTAAGGGAATAAATCGGTTGTATTTTTATACCCTTGCAAAGGGTATTTAAATTTGCAACGTATTAAGAGTCTTAATCAGAATCAACAGCCAATTCGTTATAGTCTGTTCGTTTCTAGGCAAACTATTGTCTCAGTTTTTGTGCTATAATTATAAAACTTTTCAGGTAATTTTATAACTATTGCTGGTTTTTTATAAGTCTGACGGAATCATGCAACTTCATCATATCGTATACATATATGTCATAGGAGCGATTGGTAAATTTATATGACAAGATATAAAATGCCTTTGATTTTATTAATCAATCTTTATATATCATCTGTCTATTCATTCAATTTAATCATGTCCTATAGCCATGATATGAATGGTTGGTTCTTAGTTCAAATAGCAAAAGGTATACAGTTATCTTCCTTTCTGGTTTTTAATAAGTTATAAGATGTACTCGGATTATGTATTTATTTTGCATTAAAAAAAAAATACAAAAAAAATATATTATTATTACTTGTTTTTTTTTTAAATTAGATAAAAGTGGAAATTGCTTAATTACCATTCGGAAGGTATTGGCCCCTCTTTAACGGTTTCCATTCGGGTGTTCTCAATTACTTTAATGATCCTACTTTCGTTAAATAATTCAATTAATAAATGACAAAATGACACCGAAAATATAGGTAGTGCCTAAATTTTCCTGTAGTTTTTTGGTTTTAGTTTTTGCTATTTATTTGGAAAATGTTTAGTTTTGATTATATTTTATTTTTTATGTTTTTAAATTAATTTCCGACTTTAAGTTTTTAAAATTTTTGTTGTTATTTATTTTTTGCAAATGCATATATTTATCTACATATATTAGTCAATGGACACGAAAGTGGGCACACAAATTTTTCAGCCACAGGGCCCCAGAGATCTGGGGACGCTATCGCTCATATTAACCGTTCAGTCACAAAGGAGTCTACATATATGCTTAATGGTTGGTGCCATATGTAGAGTAACAGAGTATTATAGCCTGTCCGAGACATTCATACATATGTATATCTTGCACGAAGATTAATTTTGTTTTGGACCATGCCCACTTCCGTTCTCACAAATCATTAAAAAGGAGATAACTAAGCTATATTAGTGAGTTACGTTTTAAGTTATATTGTTATCAATTAACTTGTCTTTTGATGTCGTATTCTGAAAGGTCGTATTTTGAAATCGTTGGCTTTAGCAACCAGATGAGCTTCCTAAGCTGAGTACGACATGTCACTCCATTTTTCAGTGTGTGCTGTCTCCATGTTATCCATGATCAGATCCAAGTATTGCGCCTGGGCTGATTGTGGGATTGTAACGTCGTTAAGATCAACTCTAGAAAGGTTCTGTCCTCTCAAAGTGAAACTGCAGTGTTGCGACTTTTTCCATTTATAGCTATATGCCACCTGTTAGTCCACTTGCTGTCGTCAGCGCATATGGCTAGAAGTGTGCCCGGTTCATTAGGACACGGCAGATCTGAAGTGAACAGGGTATATAGAACGGGACCCAGGACGTTTCCCTGTGGAACTGTAAAACTTCGATCAAACAAGTATGATTTTAATAAGTGATATGCGGCATAATAAGTATATGACACGCGGTCAAAAGCTTCCTTTCAATGAAAATAGCTCAGCTGTATTGATTGCTTTCAAAAAAGATTCAAAGTAGAATTGAGAATTGCCGGTTCCACATTCAAGCTGTGGCTTCTACCACTGGAAACAGCCATACGACAGATTTTTTGTAAGAGATGTCCCCTTTATATATTCATACTCTTTAATATATAGTATGAGAATCCGAAAGTCCGTTTATTCGTTTAAGTTCCACCACTATAATCTAAAAATAAGTTATATTACCCTGCTTGTTTCACAAATTTCGCTACCAACTTAATATGGTTTATTTGCGTTATATTCGTTAAAATTGGGTATGATCGCCAATGTTTCCCCTTGGGACAAAAATTGCGGATAGAACCCAATTCGGGAGCTCACCGACTGCCACTTTCTGTGTTTATGACGCTTGATAACCTAGTTCCACCGATACCATAAACCATCCGATGAACGGATGGTCCAGATTTTTTTAAGATTGATAATTATAAATAAAATATAAAAAAAAGGACACAACATTAAAAAGTATAAAGAAAAAAATGGTAAATTTAAAACAAAATTCTCAATATATATTATACATATATAATAATATAAATATGAATCCATACATAAATTTATTATAGCATCAAGACCATCCATTACAGTTAGCTTAAATCAGTGCTTAAACTGTTTTTAGAAAGAAAGACTTCTAAACAAAATACTAATACTATACTACTACCTATACTACTGATCGGTTTTGTTAAAATAAAGAAAGTCTTGGGACATGTTTTTTTCACTTTGAATGCGTACGAATGCCTCATTTCACATTAAATAATGTTAATTTCTATTTACGTATAAATAATATAAAGCATATACACAATTATAACACAATTTAAACGAATTTAATTTAAATCAGTGGTTCCAGCAGATCAACCTTATGGGACTACCCCATTTGAAAAGATTGATTTCGTTCGTGTTCGTGTCGTGTTTAGTTGCGCGCTGCCAACTTGAGTTTCGTAAAATTTTACACGAGTCCATCACTAGTATAGACTACACCGTTTAAATTCAACCGTTCATTGGTGAGGTGCGTCGTTTTTCCTCGGTGGATTTTTGTGAATTTATACGTTAAGCTACGACTTCATACCGGGTCAAGGGTTTGCAAGGTAAGCATGGACGCACCTAGTGCAAATAGTCTAGACCAACCTGTAGGTTGACTATTCCCCAAGGTGGGACAAAAATCAATACTTCCTGCAGCCCAACTTTTCGCTAGTGTCGTGGAATTTCAGCCTCCGGGCGCAAGCGCTGTCTGTGTGCGTACGCGTGTGTGTGTGTGGTGCAGCTGCTGTTAAATTTTATTTTAGCACAGCTGCCATATGCATTATAAATAACACATCCTCTTTATTCCCTGTTTCGTGCTCCACTCTCTTGTCTCTTTTGCTCTGTCGCTGCCTTTGGCAGCCATGTTGATAGGCTTTTTGTGTTCCGCTTTAGTCCGTCGATTGAATGCACCTAAAAACTAGCTGGAAGCAGTTTGAACCGAATTTTAGCCAGCACGCTTAGCATAGCATAGTTGTTGCTGTTCTGCTCGGCCAGTTTCCGTGTGCATCGCCAAGTCGGAGATACATTTTAAGTAGGTCTCTGCCAAAACTGGCTTTCGGTCCGTCCTAATGTGTTTTGTCCATATTTATTTGGTCAACAAGTCAAGCGATCGGCAGATAGGCGATAGCAGAGCGAGCGGGATAGCGAGAGGGGCCTACAATTTCAAGTTATATCCAGATTGCTCATTACTCATAATTTCTACAAAAATACCAGCACAGAGTCATCGCTAATGTGATTTACATGCACAGCGTACATGTGTGTGTGTGTGTGTATTGGAGCCGGCAATCGCTTAAGGGAAACAACAACAAAAACTACAACTACTGCTACGGCAGTAATGGGGAAAATGACATAAACTTTTTCACACTGACGCTTCAATACCCTTCGTATTGAACGCCACAGCACAAGTTTGATAATAATGGAAAAATGAACATAACCTCTGTCAGAGTATGGAGAAGGGAACTCGGCAATCAGTCTCTCTGTTATTGCCTTTTATTTGCCGCTCCAGTATTTTTTACGTCGGTGGAAAAAGCGCTTAACTATGGGAGTCGCAATCGAGGCGTCTAATCTAGAGATCTTTGACTCGGCGAGGTCATTCACTTGGCTTTGTTTTCCCATGTCCAAACACAACATAATTGCGCGTATGTATGGGGCTTGTGAGTGTGTGTTGTCGCCTCTGACAGCTACCCCAAATGCGATACACCCCGATGGGTACCCCCACTGGGACTAGGAGTGGTGGGACCGGGATTGGGTGGTATGTGCCTCCCCCAGCGGATGACGCATCATTGCAAACGTTTTTGCGGCACTTGTAGAGAGATGTCATCGCCTTCAAAGCGACCTCTTTTCCACTTTCCCGAGCGAAGCATAAGCGGAAAATAACTACAGGGGTTATTCGGCAAAGAGAAACTGTCAGCAATTTTATTAAGAGTTATGTTTGCACATGTGTTGGTTAATATACATAAATGGAATAATGATTTAATTTTCTATTAGAAGCGTAAACGAGTATTAATTATTTATTGCCCCATTGCATTGCGATGACCTAAGCTCGCTCATTGTTACTCCTTAACCACTGTACCCCTTATATTTGCTGTAAAAATCGTACGTTTCTCTAGCCCCACTGTGCGAATGCTTGACACCAAAAATATGAAATTAACAAGAACAAGAACAACAACAAAGAAAGTGCGGCGGCAACAAAGCGCGCAATTACAGTTAACGGCAAAGTGTAGGGAGACAGAGAGAACGCGCCACCAGCGAAAATAGAAAGAGGAGGAGCCGATGAGAAGAGCAGACAAAAGCGAAGGGAGCGACTGACACAAGGGAGCGTGAGTTTTTGGGGGCAGAACGAATGGGTCTCATTTTCACTCCATTCCACCGCACAGAGCTTCCTCAGTGGGGCAGCGTCGACATCGGGCGTCATTGTGTCGGCCACATCCGCAAGTGGCGTAACTTGATTTTCCCCCCGGCCAGAATAATTTGTATGCGCCAGACTACTAACTACTCTCTCGTATTTCCAACCGCATCTGATTCGCTTTTCAATTGTTATGCATTGCAGCAGCAGCAGCAACACACTAGCAAAGACAATATGACGTCCACGGAGCTGAAAATTGGACTAACCTCCAGCGCACGTCCCTCCAGCCGCGTTCTGAAGCCCCCGGGCGGTGGTCACACCAATATCTTCTCGGAGCCGGAGGTGGCCGTTAATGCGCCGCGCGCCAAATACAATCAACAGAACTCCTCGAACCTCAACGCCTGCATGGGCTCCACCGATCCCAACAAGGTGGTAGAGAAGCTGCGCGACGAGGTGACCACACAGAAGGAAGAAGCCAAATCGGCCGCGCCCAGTCAGGCAAAGTCAGAGGCGGCAAGCAAGCCGCCGCCTGCCACAAACGGAGAGGCACGCGGCCGTGTCCCACCTGGCGGATATTCGTCGGGCGGATTCTGGTAGAGTGCCGCCGGAAGAGAAGGAGGAGCAGTGGCAGCTGCCAAGCATTTAATGACTCACCAACACATCCTCAGCGCCCAACATAAACCTATAAATATAACTCGCTTATAACATACATATAACATAAACACATAAATATACTTAGAGTCGCATTATCTATATTCATACGCAGATCAGCTCGAGAACGGAAACTGACTATATACATATATTTTGGCCCTGTTCTTCCTGTAAATCCCCCGTCCCGTCCCCATCTTTCCCATCCCTAAATGTGTGTCTAACGCAATTGTTGAAAAAAAAATGTAACTCGTGAGATTCCGCCCCATGAAGATTCTGGAATGACTTTGCTAAACTTCTACCACCCACCACCGACTACTACCGAGTCTAATTTAGCATTTGTACTTAAAAAGTGTGTCCAATTGAAACTTCTAATAGTCTGTAAAGTTTTGTCCAACGCGAACTCTTTTGTAACAACCATCGATGTATTATTCCAAAATAAAAGATTTAATAATTAGGTATCGCTCTTTTTTATTGAGGCAAGTTGCAGGTGGAGAGATTCTTTGGTCCGCCTGCCAGCTAACAATAAACTGGCAACCTAGTGAGATGTTGAAGACAAGTTGCGGTTTGGTCACGAAATTAATTCTAGTAATTTATTACACTTCAGATTAGAATTACAGGCGTGTCCATTAAGTCAAAGTCGGTTCGAACCCGTTGTTGTTATTAAAGCGTATAAGTATTCATGTTAAATACAGCATCAAATGTATTCAAGTCGGTCGACTTATCCAACTAGCCGCCATATATATGTATATATAACTAACAATTAAGTGGATTCAAGCGCCATCGGTTTGGAAGTGTTCTCCCTTGCTTGTGCGCGGCGTCGTCGTCGATCCGGATCCGGTGTGCTCCTTGTACCTTACTGTGACTGTCCATGTGTGTGGTTGGCTTAAGACTAGGGATTGTGTGTTACTTCTCTTGTATTTCTTGATAGACTAATTCAGACTATTGGCTAATTTAAATCTTCATGTCGTTGATGTACGAGTCCAGTTCGGCGTCCAGCTCCTCGGCAGTGGGTGGGGCCTTGCGTTCTCGTCGCTGGCCGGCGCCGGCAGCGGGCTTGCCTCCGGCCGGTCGCTTAAAGCCTCCGCGACGCGGGGCTCCTCCAGCTTGGCCACCTATAAAGCACAGTTTGCAAAAGGGAAATGTAAGGATCGGTGGATGGGATTGCTACTATCAGGGACCGTGTAATTGCTATCAGTCCTTTGGCTCCATTGCAGACAAATGGTTCAAAAACTGCACACAAGTTTGCCATCGTTCCTAAAGATCTTTTGGGATGAAACTTGTGTTTTTAACTCAATTAATTTATAATCACTAATAGTTAATGAAATATTCATGAAAACTAATTGTTAATTCAAAATCGTTGCGCGATGTTGTTTTAGGGAAATTATATTAAGCTAATGTTTCAATACTAAAAACAGGGTTGCAAGTGCGAACTAATTTGTTAAATAAAAATTTAAATAGGTATTTAAAAATCTTTGTGGAAACGCATAAATCCAAAATTGATCTTAATTTTGTTTTGTTGATGGGTGATTTTTCAAGTTAAAAAAAAAATGGTCATTATTCACGGTCCCCGATTCGAAGATTTGGATACGCACCACCACGCTTGAATGGAGCAGCCGCTGCACCACCGCCGACGCGGCGCTTGACATCGGTGGAGGCCACGGGGCGCGTCAAGGCGGCCACATCGGAGACGGCTAGCTGTATGGTCATGGGACGTCCGTCCAGAGGGACGCCGTGGTATTGCTTGATGGCTTTCAATGCGTCGGAGCGACGCTCAAAGATAACGTCAGCGGTGCCTGCAATGGTAGCGAAGTATAGAGGTTAAATGGTGAAATTTAACAGAAGTAGGAATGGTGAGTGTTTCTCAAAAGGAGAATAATTAGAAGCTCAAGCAGAAGGGCCAAGAAAAGGGTCATTTATGAATTTAATTAGATCTTTAAACAGCATTTTACCTATGTTATTCCCTTATATTTTTTTATTTCTCAAAACTCACCTAATGAGCGACCGGAACGATCATAATGTACTGCCGCCTTCTTCATTGGCCCAAAGTCGTTGAACAGTTCCTTAATGTCGGTGTTGGACACGCCGTAGTCCAAGTTTCCAACGATGAGGCGGGTGGGTCCGGATCCTACGGCGGCGGCAGCGCCCCGCTTGGGTCCGTCGTACATATCATGCTTCCAAGCGCTGTTCACATCGCCCTAGAGGTGGGGGTAGTATTAGGTAGAAGGGTATGTTGTGTTTGTTGGTTCGATCACGCGATGCGTATCAAATATTTGGTGGGAGTAGCAGTGGCAGCAGTTGCATCGTATCCTAGCCTCAAGAGGACTGCCAAGGGAGACGGGAGAGATTCACGCGGAAAACTGGGAAAGAGAATGGACTCAAAGCGAAAGCATATTGCTGATGCACGGTTTTTGGTTTTTTTTTTATGTTTGTCTTGTTTTAGTTTTGTGTTCTGTAAGAACGGGGTTAAGGGGAACTTTAGCGTCGCTGGCGCTCGAAGATGCGAGGTCGGGGTCGTGGAAGAGCGTAATGCTGATCTGTTCCGTCCGTGGAAGGCCTTGACACCGTTAGCCACGCCATTTTGATTTCTGCCTTTCGCCTTCCCTTATACTTGGGCCTGTTTTTGTATTTGTAGTGGTGTGCGTGGGTAGAGCTTCGCTTGGCCTTGTCCAGGTGAACGCATGGATATTATGCTCCGGCTGCTCCGATTATGCCCAGTGACTCCACAACCGGAGTCGAAATGCTTTGAATTACCCGTGCGAACTTTGTCTTCTGAATGGAGCCGGCAGGGGCGCCACGGCGACCCTTGAGCACGCCCCCCGCTCCGCTTGCCGGCGCTGGTTTCCTGGGCGATCCGCTGGCCCCGCCACCACCGCCGCGTCGAGCGCCAGCAGCTGGAAAACGCTGCTGACCGCCAGAACGCCGGGCGCCACCAGGACCGCCGCGGGCACTACCTCCTTGCGGCTTTTTCTGTGATCGGCTAGACTTAATGATGTCGTCGAGGCTCATTTCGATTTTGTCCACCATCGTGTACTGCTGACGTTGTTTTCCTTGCTACGGAGATCTCTTAAAGTTGCTGGAATAGGTTGCTCTTTGGTGACTACAGAAGGACGCGGAGAAATATAGTTTTCGTTCGAAAGAGCGCGTGGAAATTTCACAAAATGCTGCAAAAAAAATTTACTTAGCCGCCATTTTGTATACGCGAAAAAAAGTGTTGCACAGTGTTCGTGGATTTTGGTATTTGGTTTGTGGTAACACTAATTTTACTAGTATTATTAATGTGGTAACTTTGATTTTATCATTTAATATTATTGATTCCGTTGCGGCGGAAAATTTTAACTCAATGATCTGATTTAAATAATGGCAAGTTTATTGATTTAAAAAAATAAATGTGGACATTTAAATTTTACGCCTTGGAAAAGTACAAATATTCTGGTGTTCTTAGACACTTATCAGTATATGAGATGCGAAATGACTTGGTCACACTGCACACCTTTAAAACTTGTAAAATTGATACATTCCTAGAAACTAAAGTATTTTAACGGCCCGTTGTATTGCCTCGGGCATGATACAATTATACAAGGTAGTATCGTCGGCAAAATCTGGTACCTCTAGAATCATAGAAATGATTCAAATGAACACACAAATGATTTAAGTTTGCCTGGGGTTTTAAGTTGCCTTTATAATAAAACGAGGTACATTTCTTTTATAATTTAATGTTTAATAATCTTAAATTTGAAATGATGCGTTGTTTTTGCTTATAAATAGACATTCTTTTGTTTAAGTTCATAGTTCTAAAATATATTTTATACACTATTTATATATATATATATATATATTTATATATATATTATATATTTATTATACACATTTTATTACACTATCCACATGCTTCCGGCACACATGGCAAAGTGTCACGTTTGCATAGTAACGGCTTTCGTCAAGAAAAATTCGTTCGCAGCCATGCTCTACCTTGTATAATTGTATCATGGCCTCGGTCAAGAGCACAGTCAGCAATGTTTTCGAGAGCCAAGGCATTCCTCTGAAAGACCCTGACAAAATAGACAGGGAGAGCGAGTTCCGGTATCCTAATGGCCTTCATTCACAAGATTATCTTTTTGTCCTGATAGGAATGCGTCTTTCGTGCACCAACTCTGTATAATTATGTACGACTGATTGCGACTGATTGTGCGCAATGAGCTATCGCTGGAAAAGAAGTCCGAGAAGTCGCCCGAGTCCTGACAGATTTAAAGTCCCGCGTAAAGTCGAGAGAGCTACCGGACACGGGACTTCTTCGGTCCGACCTGGGGATTATGTATTGCGCTGTCGCCAATTGAACGGCGGCTCCTCGAGCAACGCCGCCGTTCGCTGGCAGAAGTGCACAAAGGTTGCCAGTCCATATCGGGTTACCGCCTTTGTCACGTTGTGGTTGAGCTGAATAGGATCCTGGACCACCATCGGCTTTTTCAATTGCAGGGAGCAATCGGGATTCGCAGCTACGTATGCGGAGTACCTAAAATTAATTGAAAACGGCTTTAATAATGATATAATAAAAATATATAATAACTTAATTTTAAAATTTTGACATTAAAAAAAATTGTACATCAAACCAATGCAAAGTTAAACTAGTTATTAGGGAAGTTAAACTTTAAAAACAATAAGCCATTTCTTGGACATATAACGAAATTACAAATAGAAAATCGATTTTTATATTGGTGAACTCCTGTTGATTCTGGTAAAAAGTATTTCATGTGGAAAACCCTATTCCTTACCGACTAGGCAGCGATCTCTCAATATTCTGTATATCAGTGTAAGCGCGTCCAAAGTACGGACAGACCAAGTAGTGTTCGTAGTCAAAGGTGGCAAAATATGAGAAGAATGACTTCAGGTAGCCTTTGACAACGGGCACTGTCACTTCCACTTGCTGCAGTCCAAGCTCACTTGGCGATTTGTGCGCAAAGTTGACCATCCACGCTAAAAACAAGAAACAAACAATTAGCCAAGCGTTGCCTTTGGCAAAAGATAAGTGACTCACGTCCCACAAGCTGTGAGATCGACTGCTCCGTCTGCAGGCTCGCTATGGCCGGGAGCAATTGCTGGAGTTGCAAGAAGTAAATGACCATCAAGGTGATGCTGTACGTGGATATCTGCTCCGTCAGCTTGCAGCGCTCGAGCCAGTTTTTCACATAGATGCACATATATTGAGCTGTCAGGGAAGCACACAGGCATTAGGATGTGGAACTTGC
>VNJM01002914.1:0-57146 GCA_008042475.1 Drosophila kanapiae
TATGGTTAGCAGCGGTCAGCGGTACCAGAAAGAAGTTCGCCTTCATGGTCAGCGGATTCATCTGGAAAGATCAAAGGCAAAACAAATTTGCTCAATGTTCGTGGATTTTGGTATTTGGGATGTGGTCACACTAATTTAACAACTATCACTAATGTGGTAACATTAATTTTAGTAATTAATATTATTGATTACGTTGCGGTGGAAAATTTTAGCTCAATTTACTAATTTAGATAATGGCAAGTTTATTGATTTAAAAAAATAAATGTGGACATTTAAATTTTGCCTCTTGGAAAAGTACAACTATTCTGGTATTCTGGACATTTAGCAGTATATAAGATGCGAAAAGACTTGGTCACACTGCACATCTATAATACTCGTAAAATTGAAACATTCCTAGAAACTAAAGTATTTTAACTCCCGTTGTAAGATGTTTATTGTCGCCGTTACTGGGGGTATTGCCTCGGGCAAGAGCACAGTCAGCAAGGTTTTCGAGAGCCAAGGCATTCCTGTGATAGACGCTGACAAAATAGCCAGGGAGAGTGAGTTCAAAGTAGAGCACATCCGCTTTGCATTCATTCCATAATTAACGACCTATTCCCCTAATTGTCGTTACTTAATTTCGCTTCTGTAGTTGTGGAACCAGGTCAGCCAGCATGGCAGCGGATACGGGAAATTTTCGGCGACGAGGTGCTGTTGCCCAGCAAGGAGATAAACCGCGCCGCCTTGGGCAAGATGATCTTTGAGGACAAGGAGCTGCGTGGGAAGCTGAACAAGATCACCCATCCCACCATTCATCGCAAGATCTTCTGGCGGGTGTGCAAACTGCTGGTCACTGGCCATGCTTGGATCGTGCTCGACCTTCCACTTCTCTTCGAAACCGGTATCCTAATGGACTTTATTCACAAGATTATCTGTGTGTCCTGGTAGGAATGCGTCTTCGGTGCACCAACTCCGTATAATTTTGTACGTACTTGCAGCGATTCGGACAAGCAGCTGGAGCGACTGATTGCCCGCAATGAGCTATCGGAAACGGAGGCGCGGCATCGCGTGGACTCGCAAATGCCGCTGGAGAAGAAGTGCGAGAAGTCGCACTTTGTCATCGACAACAACGGAGATAAGGATGAGACTGAAGCTTCTGCCATGAACATTTACAACATGATGCGCGAGTCCAAACAGCACTGGCTCAACCGCATCAGCTTCCTGGGTCTCTTTCTCGTCCTTGGCTTCGCCATATATCTCGTGCTGAAATTGTTCAATCGGCTGCCCGAGTCCTGGCAGATGTAAAGTCCCGCGTAAAGTCGAGTGCGCTCGTGCCATTGTGACGCTTTTGAACGTGTAAATGCAATTGAAACCAAACCCATTATAATAATTCCCACGCTTGCTAGTGAAATATATGCAAAAGTCCCCTATATACCTTGTGCGCATTGTATATTAACCAAACGGGCGGTCATCGCCTTGAATTTACAGCAGCGGGGAAGGCCCTCGCACACACACAAAGTCATGTATAACCTAACGGACCAGCGACTGAAGTGAACTGTCTTCAGAGTGGAGAGATGGGATCGCTACCGGACACGGGACTTCTTTGGTCCGGCCTGGGGATTATGTATTGCGCTGTCGCCAATTGCCCGACGGCTCCTCGAGCAACGCCGCCGTTTGCTGGCAGAAGTCCACAAAGGTTGCCAGTCCATATCGGGTCACCGCCTTTGTCACGTTGTGGTTGAGCTGAATAGGATCCTGGACCACCATCGGCTTTTTCAATTGCAGGGAGCAATCGGGATTCGCAGATACGTATTCGTAGTACCTAAAATTAATTGAAAACTGCTTTAATAATGATATAATACAAATATAACAACTTAACTTAAATAGTTTGACTTTAAAAAGCATTAAATCATACCAATACTAAGTGCAGGCAGTCAAACCTAAACCAGAAATTAAACTAGCTTCGGAACGCCGAAGTTTGAATACCCTTGTAGTTAGCAATGTAGTTCGGTATTATTAAAAAAAAGACCCCCTAACAGGAGAGATTAAAAAACATTTATATAACAATAATATGAAAGATATAGATAAAGAATTACTCAAAGTAGGTAAAAGTATGTTAAAGAGGGTCGATTTTTTGTAATTTCCCGGTCGTTCCAATGGCAAAGTTTTATTCCGATCGGTCAAAAACTGTGAGACTAGTTTGAATAGTAACGGACAGAGGGGCAGACTCAAGAATATTATTTCTTGAACATATAACGAAACTACAAATAGAGAAATCTTTAAATACTTTCCTCTTTCAGTAAAAATTAAAATAAAAGGATAGATATATTGTGATATTGGAGAACTCCTGTTGATCCTGGTATAAAGTGGTTTACTTTATGGCAACGCACAATTGTTTGTGTTTGTGGGAAACCCTGTTCCTTACCGACTAGGCAGCGATCTCTCAATATTTTGTATATCAGCGTAACCGCATCCAAAGTACGGACAGACCAAGTAGTGTTCGTAGTCAAAGGTGGCAAAATATGAGAAGAATGACTTCAGGTAGCCTTTGACAACGGGCACTGTCACTTCCACTTGCTGCAGTCCAAGCTCACTTGGCGATTTGTGCGCAAAGTTGACCATCCACGCTAAAAACAAGAAACAAACAATTAAGTTATGTGAATCCCCTGAAAGCCAAGCGTTGTGACTCACGTCCCACAAGCTGTGAGATCGACTGCTCCGTCTGCAGGCTCGCTATGGCCGGGAGCAGTTGCTGGAGTTGCAAGAAGTAAATGACCATCAAGGTGATGCTGTACGTGGATATCTGCTCCGTCAGCTTGCAGCGCTCGAGCCAGTTTTTCACATAGATGCACATATATTGAGCTGTCAGGGAAGCACACAGGCATTAGGATGTGGAACTTGCCCCAAGACTGCAATGCTTCCGATACTTACCAAGTGACTGCGATTCGAACACATACTTCAGGAAATTCGTGTTGCAGAAACCGAGACTGTTAAGGCAAATGTCGCACTCGATGCCCGTTGGCAAGTGGCAGGTCTTTATGATGGGGACACGAGCCTGCTCAATGACCTGAACGACGGAACACATATTACACACTATTGCCGCTTTCAGAGAGCGATTCTCACATTAATTATCCGCCAGTCTTCGCTGCTACAGAAGAACTTTCGCATTGCCCGCAGCTTGTTGATGGTCGTATTCGATGCTCGGTGCTCGAAGGTGTGAAAGGTGTTGCCTGTGGATGCAGAACATGCGTTACACACCAATATATAAACATAGCTAGGTGAGGGGCCCAAACTCACCAATGTCCACGAATACGTCCAGGTCAGAGGATCGCGTACCGATGCCAGTTATTCGGGAGCCAAACTTGTAGACCCGCAACTGCTGATTGGGAAACGCAGGCGTCAGAAGCTTGGCCAGGTCCTGCTCGATAAGGTCGTATTCGGGTATCACTTTCAGCTTGTCCGCTATGGGATACTTGTCCTTAAATACATTGGTGATTTCGCCAACAATCATGGCTTTTGCCTCTGGAATACAAAGGGAAACTATGTTTGCTACACGCGCAGGACTGGGTCAGGAAGTGAGCTCACTTTTTGGCAGCTGCACAACCATCTCCTGGCGCGCCTTCACCTGGGCGCGCTTCTTCTCCTGCCTATTCGTCTGCTGTTGCTGCACCGCCTGGCTGTTTGGATTCGGATTGGGATGATTTTCCGCCAAGTGCGCCACCGCCTTGGCAATGGTGGTGCCCACGATGCGATTAGTGCAGGCACTGCAGCTAAATGTCCGCTTGATCGTATGCAGCTCCTTGGGCTGCACAAACGGCACAGCCTCGCCAACGGAGGGTGCACCCGGCTCAAGGGGCAGCACATAAGTGGGTTTCCGGTCCAGATACTTCTCAATGCCCACCACAATCCGTTCCAGTTGCTTGGTAAGATGCGGATCTAACTGCGGCGGCGTGGTTTTCTGGTTAACAGCGGTCAACGTTTCCAGGAAAAAGTTCGCCTCCATGGTCAGCGGATTCATCTGTAAAGATCGAAGGCAGCTTAATGCCAATAGCAGCGGGTACACGTCCATGACGCACTCACATAAAGTAGTTTACTTGCTGGTTCCCTCTCGGCCATCGCCTTGACTTTTTGCTTTTTCGTTTTCTTTGCGGGAACGGATGCAATTGCAGGGCCGGGAGCTGGACCCGGATCGGGGACTGGGACGGGTTTGGGGCCAGCAAGCTGTGCGGGCGAAAGGGAGAGTTCGAGTTGAATACGGCTGCGCTCGGCCTTTGTTTGGATGCGTTGCTAAATGTTTGAAATAATGTGGGAACACATAGCAGCGAGCAAAGCTTTCAGCTGATTTTTGTAGGGTAGCCACCTCCGTCGGAGCTAGCCGGCTGCCTTTAATGCTAGCAGAGTAGTGTGTATGTGAGTGTGTCGTGTGTCGGAGTGAGTGCGACACATGCACATTGCGCGTTTGTAGATATGTACATATGTCACGACGACGGTCTCGGGTTTATCATAAATAAAGTGCAGGGCTAAGCTTATTTCCGGAGCTGTCGCGCCACTTTAACTGTTAGGTGAAATTCAGCCGTCTTGTAACGGTCGCTTTACATACACTGACTTTACGCCGATTGAGTGTCTCATAAAACTTTCTCTCCGCATTGCTGCAGACCGCCTTGTCCAGCCAAAAGGAGTCCTCCGCTTCGATACGCATTGTCACGCTGGAACTGCTTTTTCTTTTTTACCGATAATTAGCAGTAATTTACTTTAAATCTCGCGTGGAATTCGGCTTTGGTTTCTTTTTGTTGTTTCCAATGAAAGATTTTAGCTGGCAACACTGGGATATACAACATAGCTGCCGTTCCGTGCTTTGCCTGGTCACACTGAGATAAAGCGCTATTTTTCAATTCGAAAGCAAACATTTTGAAACCCAAAGTCGAATTAATTGTAAACGCTTCAGAAATTACATTATATTTAAAAATAAAAATCTCCGGAATCTATACAAATGTGCATAATTACATTTTTTAATTATGTATGTCGAAAAATATGTAATTTTTATGCAATAAATATTTAGAATTTTATGAATAACAGACGACGACGCATTGCTGTCCATTGATCGTCCACGTAGGACAAACACAGATAACGATTGTCCGATTAGATGGCGTCACTTTGGGAAAAATCTGTTAGTGGAAAATGACATGGGTACAAGAATGTAGCCTAGTCTAGCTAGTTTCCTTTATGGTTTCTTACTATTATCTCGATCCAAATGTAGTGAAAGGTAGTTTGAAGTGTATTTTATTATTTTTATAATTATTACGTTTCTCTTTTGGAAATTGTTGCAAGGAATATGTTGAGAAACATCAAGTGGTGCTGTCAACATATTGTTGTTGCATTGTTTCCGCAAACTGGTCACACTTAAATCGCTCAAAACAATGGCGAGAATACTGCTTTTACTTTCTTCTCCGTATTCGAGTTTTCTCGGAAGGCTCAAGGCTGAATTCATAAATTCAGATGCCAGTTCTTTGAATACCTAAAATTTAGTATGAATACAAAAAATCAAAACAGCTTCTTTTTATGTGCTAATTACAAAATTATGCACTGTAGAAAATGATTGAAATCCAATTAAATGAATTTATGAATTTTGGGAACTATGGGAAATCATATATGTTGGTGCTTGTTTTGATTTTAGTTTAAAAAGAGGCAAAAGATAAAAGAAACATCAAGGATTTGAACAAAAACGACTTTGTCTTTAGCTAACACCGCAATTTTCCTTACGTAAATAGACTGCGTTTTTGTACACTACGTTTTTGATTACGATCTAGTTCATTTGGGGCTGCCACTTTCCGTGGAAGACCAACAGTCACACTGCGTCAAAAACCAATGCACATATACACATATCCATACATAGTAGGCTATACATATACACAGGCAAGGCTTTATAAAGCAGGCGGTGTCCGAAATTTCCATCATTTACGTTTGTGAAGCCTCATAGCCGGCAATTCGAACGTATACGCTCTCCGAGTCAGACCTGAAATCGTAGCTCCACATATTTTGTGAAATTTTCCTTGTCGCGTGTGAAAAAAAAAAAAACTAAAAACTCAATATGGTGAGTAAAACAAAAAAATTTTAAAAACATTTTTTGTGAAAAGTACAAGCAGCTGTAGTTATTTAAATTATCAACGCGGTTTTCGACAAAATGGCAGCCGGTCTTAAAAAATTTTCTTCGCATGTGGTGACGTCATCTTTTCGGCAAGAGAACGCCGTGGCACGCCATGCAGATATAATTAAATAGTTTCCTTCTGAACATTTTGCGGTAATTTTAGAGCAGGTTTCGTACTATTCGCATTTACGAATTAATTACCGGGTTTTGTGCCGTTTTTGCTTAAACTCTTTGAAAATGCCGAGAGAAAATGGCGACAGATCGAAAATTGCGGCGTTTGGAAAGTACAGCAGCATAAAAATTCTCGTATACACTGTTGCCATCTCGCTCGCACGCGCACACACAGGCCCGGTTCAAGTTGGGCGCGGCTCTGCGGCTATTGATTTCTTTTGGGCGTGGAACTAATCATCTCTTCCCCTCTCCTCCCTTTCCCCTACAGCGTGAATGTATCTCTATCCATGTTGGCCAGGCTGGTGTCCAGATCGGCAACGCCTGCTGGGAGCTGTACTGCTTGGAGCATGGCATCCAGCCCGATGGCCAGATGCCCTCCGACAAGACTGTGGGCGGCGGTGATGACTCGTTCAACACCTTCTTCAGTGAGACCGGAGCTGGCAAGCACGTGCCCCGCGCCGTGTTCGTTGATCTGGAGCCAACTGTGGTGGATGAGGTCCGCACTGGCACCTACCGCCAGCTGTTCCACCCCGAGCAGCTGATCACCGGCAAGGAGGATGCCGCCAACAACTACGCCCGTGGCCACTACACCATCGGCAAGGAGATTGTCGACCTGGTGCTGGACAGGATCCGCAAGTTGGCGGATCAGTGCACCGGTCTGCAGGGCTTCCTCATCTTCCACTCGTTCGGTGGAGGCACTGGCTCTGGTTTCACCTCCCTGCTGATGGAGCGTCTCTCCGTGGACTACGGCAAGAAGTCCAAGCTGGAGTTCGCCATCTACCCAGCACCGCAGGTGTCCACCGCCGTGGTCGAGCCCTACAATTCGATCCTGACCACGCACACCACCCTGGAGCACTCGGACTGTGCCTTCATGGTCGATAACGAGGCCATCTATGACATTTGCCGCCGCAACCTGGACATTGAGCGCCCCACGTACACCAACCTGAACCGTCTGATCGGCCAGATCGTGTCCTCGATCACCGCCTCTCTGCGTTTCGATGGTGCCCTGAACGTTGATCTGACTGAATTCCAGACCAACTTGGTGCCCTACCCCCGTATCCACTTCCCTCTGGTGACCTACGCCCCGGTGATCTCCGCCGAGAAGGCCTACCACGAGCAGCTGTCGGTGGCTGAGATCACCAACGCCTGCTTCGAGCCGGCCAACCAGATGGTTAAGTGCGATCCCCGTCACGGCAAGTACATGGCCTGCTGCATGCTGTACCGCGGTGATGTTGTGCCCAAGGACGTCAACGCCGCCATTGCCACCATCAAGACCAAGCGCACCATCCAGTTCGTGGACTGGTGCCCCACTGGCTTCAAGGTCGGCATCAACTACCAGCCACCCACCGTGGTGCCTGGCGGCGATCTGGCCAAGGTGCAGCGCGCCGTGTGCATGTTGTCCAACACCACGGCCATCGCCGAGGCCTGGGCCCGTCTGGATCACAAGTTCGATCTGATGTACGCCAAGCGTGCCTTCGTCCACTGGTACGTCGGTGAGGGTATGGAGGAGGGAGAGTTCTCCGAGGCCCGTGAGGATCTGGCTGCCCTGGAGAAGGACTACGAGGAGGTCGGCATGGACTCTGGCGACGGTGAGGGCGAGGGTGCCGAGGAGTACTAAGATTAGTGCCCCTCGAAGGCGTCGGAGGCGTCACTGGTGGGCGGGCAACCGTCGAAATCAGTGCCCACGCTTCCAATCGCAACACGAAGATACTGCAACACTGTAAGGCGAGCGAGAACAAAAAAAATGTAAAGCAGAAAGAATCCAGAAGAAAACCAGATAGTATTTTATCCACAAAGACACGCTAGCAGAAAAGCCAAGCTAAAACGCGATAAGTTGTGTACAAGAATAAAATCGGCGATACAGCAGTTGTTGACAGCAAAAAGAAAACTCCACTCTGTTTTTCTTTCTTTCTCTTTTTTCAGCGATCCATCCATTCCAGCCAAGAGTTCATTAACCGCTTTTTTTTCGCTGCGGGAAAGCGGAGCAGCAGTCTCTTGTGGCTGCTTCGGCTATAATTAGCGCTTTCTATTTTCCGCCGATTCGTGCCACTGCTGCCTGGCGCTTTGCTTGCGTGTGGCAAGTGTACAGGCTGTACCCGGCTGTGCACTTGCTTGCTCTTGGATTTTCAGTTTCCAATCCCCCCTCCCCTGGGCTTCGCCCTGGAAAAGCGCAGTGCTTCTATTGATTCTTCAGCGCGATGAGTCATCATCCGCTTTGAGGTCGCAGCATAAATCGCAGTCGCTATAACAACGCCGCAACAGCGAAAATGATGACTTCATTTCTTAACTGGCGACACTCACGCCACATTTGAATGTGTGTGGCAGAATACACACATACATGTACGTATATACATGCATGCTTGGTTATAGCGCAGGTCAACGAAATAGTAATGCATATTTAAATGGCAGGCTCATTACTATATTATTTACAAACTTACAATTCAATTGTAGCTTGTAGCAAAAATATGAACAAATAATATAGATTCTTTTTCTTAGGAAATGTAGGTAAGCGTTTGCTTTAGGTCCTAATACATATCCCTATACCATGGGTGTGGTCCCTAACGATCTCTGCAGAGACATTTTAGAGTGCTATTTCCCTGACCGGATTTGTATTTTTGTACTTTGTTCCGGCCTTTTATGGGGGTTGCTTTGCCCACAAACAAAATTGAAGCCTAGGTAAGCCAGTCTGCTGTAAGAGTCGTCGCCTCCTACTCAGGCTGTGCCGCATTTTCGAGAAACAGACCGAGGAGAGGCAGCTGGGGCAGCTGCTATTGAATTTCCAGAAATACCCGACCCGAGAAACAGGCAGGAAATGCACCAAGGGAGCGAGATGGCCATGTGGCCTAAAAATATATACATATGCATACAGACATACATACATATGTATTCTCGTCTACTTTGTGCACACAAATGTTCATACATATATGTACATGTACATACACAATTGCATTCATGCGTTTGCCGGCCGAGACCGGCTCCCTTAATTGAGGTTATGTCGGACTTAATTTACGGTTTATATGAGGAAAAACCAGATTGTCTTGGCAAAAAACCAAAGGAAGCAAAAATTTGTACGACATCGCATTTGGTAGAAAAATTTTAGAAATTTCCCGACAGAATCTAGCCTTACGGCCAAAAAAAGGAAAACAGTTGCTGCCATGAAATCAGAGCTCAGCTACAAACAGATTTCGATGCCGAGACATGGCCATATTTGTACATTGCGGTGTTAGCCAACGTTTATTTTTATTATGACGCCAGCAGCAGCGTCAACTCACAGTGTCGACTTTCCAGCTTATGTGGGTAGCTTTGTGTGGGTGGTCTTTTGCCCCAATCCCACGTCGAAGACCTGATTCATGAGCATTTTATTTTTTGAATAATTTTTGTTTGATCAATAAATGAAATGACAGGGTCTGTGCATACATACATACATATGTACATTGATACCTACATTTGCATATATATGTACACACATATGTATGTATGTTTTATGCTTGTAAAATGTAAGGCTTGTCATGTTTAATGTATTTGTATTTGTATGTATTCCAGTAACCTTTTTGTCCTGTCAAGGATGTACATACATATGTACATATGTATAATGTACATATTTCCTGTACCAGATATCGTTAAAAATATATATATGTTTGTACGTACATTCATATGTACATGCTTTTATAAGCTCAACATGCATATATGTATGTGTGTCCATATATAAATGTACATACGTTTGCAAGTATATATGTATGTACATATGTACATATAAAGATCTCTTATACGAAATGCCTTATATCCTATAAATTGTGTACTTGCTACACTTATAAATAGATTATCCTAAACTCAGGACTCAAGAAAATTATTCGCCTGTATGACACGAAAATGAATTAAATTCATAAATAGTTTATGGAATATCATAAAAATAAGAAACAAGACTTTAGATTTCGTATAAGATGGAAAAAGTAGGGTCGTAGATAGAAACCAACATTTATGAGCTGCCAACTTGATTTTTAGAGTCTACCAGTGCTGTCCCATGAGACATTTTCCGTCACTTCTAGCCAGTTTTGGAACAAACTTAAAACGCGTATATCTACAAATTTAGATAATTATGTATGTAATTATTTATAAAATGTACATGATTCTTTTAAATTGAAGAAATGCAAAAGCGGAAAGAAAAACCTAATAAATTCACATCCCTTAGTGAGAAACAGCAACAAAGAATTCAAAATATATGTTTTGATTTTTGAAATCTAAAAAAAAAAAAATAGAATTAAGCACATAGGAGATGGAGGTGGCATCGTCAGTTTTATCTCACCTCGTTAAGAGCTGATTTTTTATGTGCATATGTATATTATTCTTCATGTCCGTAGTCTCTGTTTTGAATCTATCTCTTTCAATTTTTCAGATTAGTTTTATTTTTATCTCAGTTAATATATATGTATTTAGGAACATACTATTATGTCGAAATCAAACTGTATCTCTTAGCTGCCATAGGATCGATCGGGAAAAGTTAGATGATTTTTATACTTATTTATAATCGACAAAAGGATAATGGCTTTACTAATTTTCCAATTATTTATATTTTTATGTTTAAGGGGATCTAAGTTATCTTTCCCCTTTGTTGTTGCTTTTTCCAACGCTGATCTGCAAATTAGTAACAGTTTTCAAGTGTAGAGAAGAGAAAGACGAAAGACGAAATAAATGCAAAACTTTGATTTTATTTTAAAGTTAATTCTTTTAATATTTTTCTAATTTCCTTAAGAAGTTAGTATAATGGATTATGTTTCTAACTATCTCGCAAAGCACAAAATGTAGAGATTATTTATACATTCTAAATTAAACACTGCCCTCAAACTTTTGAAAATGTCACGCGTAACTCCAAAAAAATAACGTTCGCTCCACAACTTGAATCCAGTTCAGGTTCCAGTTCCGGTTCAGTTCAAGTTCCGTAGTTACAGTTCATCAACATAACACTGCCTTTGGGGTTGCCAAGTTATTTCCAAAGTCGCCCGCTTAAATTTATTTATATTTTACAAAATCGAATACTTGGACAAACTTGTTCGAGCCTAAGAAAAGAGATCATGCCAAACTACAAGGAGATGGGAACGGATGCTGATCCCGTGGAGGATTCCGCAAAGTTGAACAGCCGCGATAGCGTCGTGTAAGCTATGGGTCTGTTTATTTTGTGGCTTATTCTAATAAAACCATGTTGCTGGATCCCCGAAACAGCCTCAAGGACCTGCTGCAGAAACGCCTATTGGAATGCGGATGGCGCAAGGATATTGAGAAGATGATCCGTGAGACTATCGAGGAGCGCGGTGTGTCCAACTTAACACGCGACCAACTGGCGGCAGAGATCGTTCCCCATGTAGGTAGTAGACCCACTTCATCGTTGCCATTAACCCATATATTGGTCATATGATAGGCGCGCGCACTGGTACCCGACGTGATCCGCAAGGAGATGCTGGTGCGGGTGCGTGCCGCTTTGCAAACGTCTGAAACGCTGCCAACCGAGAAGAAGAAGTGAATCGTTCCATCCCAGCATCCATCGCATAAATTCTATTCATTTATTTATCATAATTAAGTCGATATATACAGTCTTATGCTAGTTATGAATTGCGCCATATCAGTTATACAAAGTATGCATGTAATAATAAATAAACAACCTAATAGTACGAATATACGTATGTTGCTATGTTCATGTTTGGCTAAACAAAATTTGTGGGGGAAACTAGGAACGCGGGTTGGGCTCTGGGGCACTCTGTTTGCTATTTGTGTATGTTGAATTATGCTACAAAATGTAATAAGGCTAGCTCTTAAGTATTTTCGTTAATCTTGCTTTACGTTTACTTATTCAAAAGCGAATCGATTGAAAAGTCTTTGAATTTGGCATTGGAATCATCGTTGATCAGCTGCAGTTGCTCCGGCTGCTCCAGCTCCTGCTGTGACGTTGCCGTTGGCAGCATTTTCATTAGTTTGTTGCGTGGCTTGCGCAGAAACTTTGTATTTATCTGAAACTTGGTGGTGGGCGGCTTGTGGCCTGAAGTCGTCTGGGACTGGGCCTGAATCAGGGCTCTGGTATTTATGGCAGTGGTTGTTGTTGCTCCCGTAATGTCTACAACTACTATTGGCGTCTGTGATGTTGGTGCTGCTGCTATTGGAGGAACCGTATTGCTTGTGCTGCGATAATTCTGGCGCCAGGCACGCAACTCTCCTCTTCCCAGGGCTTTCGTGGCTGGGACGTTGTTGGTCTTTGCATAGGCATTTGGTCCAAAGCACTTCAGAAAGTTCTGAACATGCAACAGGCTGTCATTCTCGTTCGTGTGCTTGTCGGGCCTTCCTTGTTGCCTGTTGTCCTCGTTCTCATCCTCCGCCTCGTAATCGACCGACGATTGCTGCTGCTGCGAGGAGGATGAGACGGTGGAGGATGAGCTACTGCTATTGCTGCTGTGCTGTGAATGATACAAGGTTTACTTCAAGTATTTCCTCAGCAGGTTTTCTTATGGTTACTGCTACCTACATCATCGTCATTTTTGTCGAGCAGTTGCTGCTGAAGACCCAGATCTGCGCCCATCTTCAGCTCACCTTGGTTGCGTTTATTGTTGTTGTTGTGGTTACAGCCTCCCCGTCTGGCCAAGGATTGCTGCTTCATCCTCGGCTGTTGCTGCGGCTGCTGACTCACGTGCTTACGGTACGACTTTCAGCTGGTTTTGGCTTGGAGGTTATCGTCGCGCCTTAGTTGGGACTGCAAGCAGAGAGCAACATGAATGGCATGAGTTGGGGGCGTTCGATGCATGGAAAAATATTACAAAATTCCGAGCCAACATGGCTTGTGGGATAACATATACATAGCATCTTCATCTTTTCTCTCTCACAAAGAAAAACTAAGAACAATTTCCACCAGAAATGGGATATTTACAATGAAACAAGATGGGCGGAAAGCGTATGACTTCGAATTCGTTGTGTGTTTTTTTTTGCGTGTGTTTTGGAATTTCTTCTGCTGATTGTCTGATTGATCGGTGGATTGATTGACTGAGTAAGTAGAGTAGTGAGTGCGTTGATAGTGAGGCATGAGGCATGAGGCATGAGGCATGGCGCAAATCAAAAGGTGAGTAAATGCACAAAGAACAGGCATTGTGGCGATTATCCTCCCAACACTGCAGTTCCACATGTCGTCAAAAGGCCGATGTCATCAACGTTTCATCAACATTTCACCAACTTTTCACCATCTTTTCATTAACGTGCTGACCTCGACTCCAACGCTCCCATTCGGAAATCGTGTTTCTATAATTTTCTCTTTTCTCTCTTCAAAAATATTGTTGATGTATCATGGATAAAGTGTCGTTGAGTTTTTGGTCTAAAACGTTGATGACAAAACCCAGTTTTGGTTGATGAATCGTCGATGAAACGTTGATGAATTTGACATTGAGGACAGCCTAGGACATGCCCAAGTTAATTCCAATAGTAATTTGTATACAGTCATGCATAATTCATCAACAACAAAACCAAAGTTTTGCTCATGACCCATTGATGAATTGTTGATGACAGGTTGATGCAGGGAACAATCACAATTCACACACACACACAAACACATAGAGGAACACGCTCTCGCACACGCACTCACAACTACCTGGTGATGCGTGCTGTAGAGCGCCGCGTGGTGCGCCGCATAGGAGGAAGAAGAGGTGCTACATAAATCGTCAATGCCAACGCCAGCGCCAACGCCACCGCCACCCACTTGAATCTGAATGCTAGGAGGTTGGTGTGGTGGGTGTGGGTGTGGGTGGTGGTGCATAACCGTGCCCGTGCCCGTGCCCGCTGTTGTCGAAAAAGTAGTTGTGGTTGTCGCTGCTGTTGCAGGCATTGCAGCCACCACGGCAGTCCCTGCTGCTGACCCACCTCGTCCAATGCCAGCAACGGCCGCACCGCCTCCAGCGCCAGCTCCCAGGCTCATTCCCACGCCCAGCAAATGGGCGGCAGCCACAGCGGCGCTGGCGGCGTGGTGCGATTGATGCAGGTGCTGCTGCTGCTGCTGTTGTTGGACCTGCTGTGCGTGCTGCTGATGCTGCTGCTGCTGCGATGAATGGGACGAGGGATGCGACGAATGCTGCGAGTGATGCTGGTGATGCAGGGTGTTGCTGTTGGCGTTGATGCTGCTGACACCGCTGCTGCTGTTGCTGCCAGCATTGTTGTACGCAGATACGTGTCTATAATGTAAATTTGTGCTAATTAGATATCATTTCACAGGGCATGTATGTTATAGGACAATTTAAAACATTGTCGTTATGTATATTAGTTAAGAGTCTGATTTTGAGAAAAGGAAGGAGGCTTGGAGACGTAGAAGGCATCTATATAAGATGCGTTTGATTATTCAGCTCTTAGAACTCTCACAAAACTATGAGAGAACAATCAGGAAAAAAAGACAAAGGTACTGTCCATATACATATAATCTAAATCCATTTTTGGTGAGTTATGACTCTCTCTCCCACCCCCTATATAATCAAGAATAATCATTGATGCAACAACGAAGACTCTGTGTAAACCCCTTGTTAGACCAATCTTGTATAGTCCGCACTAACTCCAGAAGATTGGTCTAACAAGGGGTTTACACAGAGGATCAAAAAGATTTAATTGAATTGTCTCAAAAGGAATTTCACCCAATTTTTAATTAGTTATGTTAATATGGCTTGGGAATTTTAGGCACCTCATTGCAAATATTTGTTGGCTTATGCTAATGTTAAATATATTAATATAAATATTTTATATAACTTGACTAAGCGAAAAGTCTACTAAGCTAATAACTACATATGTATGTACATATGTGTAGGAAGTAATTAATTCTGAAACGGATACTCTTGAAATGGGTTATGCGCACACAGAAAATTGTCTGCAAATCGTCTTTGCTTTAGAAACACTCACCTTAGTCCCAAGTTGGCTGCATTGGTCATTGTCATTCCGGCTATAGACATGGGCGTTGTTTGAGTGGTTCCGCTGCTAGCATTTGAAGATGTGGCTGGATTGCTGCTGCTGTTCACGCTATTGCTGACGATATTGTTGTTGCTGCTGCCGCCGTTGTTGTTGTTGGTGTTGCTGGCGCTGTTGCTGTTACTGCTGCTGCTATTGTTGGTGTTATTGCCGCGATAGTCCAGCACACCGCTGGAACTGGCTGGCGCCACTGTGGGTCGGCTACTGACCATGGTGGTATTAATCGCTGTGGTGGCCAGCGAAACAGCCGCTGCGATCGTTGTGGCCGCATTGAGGGCGCTAAGGTTGCCGCCCAGTCCGAGGTTGTTGTTTGAGTTGCTGCTGCTGCTGGTGTTGGAGGCTATTGTGGAAATGACAAGAGTTGTACAGGTTGTTGTTGGTGTTGCTGTTGTTGTTGGTGAAATCGTTGTGGACATTCTGGCGGCTTTGTAAGCATATTTTTGGTTAGATTGTGAGTACGCCCCGTGGGTTGTTGTAGGTGGTTCCATCGCCAGCAGATTTGTGTGTGCGTGTGTTGTTAGTGGTTATAGGGTGCGAGTGAGTGTGTGTGCGAGTGTTGTGGTGTGTTTCGCGCCACGGCATGCAACAGACGACAGCAACACAACGTTTAAGAAACTTAGGGGTAACCGATAACCTGATAACCTTCGAACCCAACTAAGAAATAATCGAAACTTAGGAAAATAAATTTAGAAATTTCGTTTGCTTTGTTTTTTGTTATAATTAAACCTTTTATTCATTTCTCAAATAAATAAAATCGGAAACGGATTAGCCTTAGCGTAGTGCGAAAAGTAACTTAACTAAATATTAACTTGGCCGAGGAAATGATCATCTGTTACATAATATAAGTATAAGTAAGTGTAATTAAGTTGTGTATTCTTCACCGTTAATACATAGGTAAGTGTAGAACTTAAAATTAAAAGTTTAAGAAGTCGGGGCCCGAAAGCATGCCGTAGTAGTGTAAGAAGGTTCGTCGATAAATGCAGTATTCTTATCGCTCATCCGACAGTCATTTCTATGCATATATTATGTACATGTTTGCTTATATACAAGGACCGTTCCGTGGTCAGTTTGGCGGACAACTTAACCTAGTTAACTTAGGGGCTAAGACTGAACAGGATTTTGGATCGATTCGAACCGTAAATAATATGTACAGGAATACCAAACATTGAAAGGAAAATGGAAAATATAACGAATTAAATGCAAAGTTTGGTCTGTGATCAAGTGGCAGTGTGTGAGGGTGGCATGTGTGTTGGTGAGTAGTCCTCCTCCAGTTGCCAAAGAACGTGGCCGACACCAAGAACAATAGAGAATTCCGCCTCTTCTCTACTTACCGTGTGACTCGGCCTTGGCATTGCTGCTGCTGCCTATCGTACTCAGTGGGATCTGGAGGCGGGCATTTACGGCCAGCAGGTGATCGCGGCGGGCTAGCAGGCTGGTCACATGCTCCTCCAGACGCATGTTCTCGCTCTGCAGCTGGTGCAGGCAATTCAACAGCGAAGCAACTGTAGCGTAAAAATACCAGCGTTAGTCTCTGGACACACACAAGCTGGTGCTCCCGAAATGCGACTCATACTCACTGTCAAAGTGCTGCGCCTGCTCCATGAGAAACTGCGAGCCCTGCTCCCACTGGCGCTCCAGCAATTGCTCCAGACTCTGCGGTATGGGCATGTTGCCGTTGATCCCGCCACCGCCGAACATTGATTGTAGGGGATTCGGTGCTGGCGTTGGCGCTGCATTATTGGAGGCGGCACTCAAGTTGCGCTGTAAGCGAGAGAAGATCGAACATATTTTTATTTCAAGAAAGGAAAAGCTTATATCAGAAACTGTTAAGAGCAAGTAAGAGAGCTACAGTCGAGTGTGCTCGACTGTTAGATACCCGGTACCCATAGCATTATGGGTGAAATTGAAAGGCACATTGACATGGCTAACTCACTTTGTGTAATTATGCTTAGAATTATGGAAAACATGAATTAAATAAGAAAATGTTAATAAATTTAAAGAATAGGACTAGGAAAATGTTGGGCAACAACCAAATAAAGACTTATGTTGCTAGGAACATGTTGAGCAACACGCACTCGTGCTGCCAACACGAATGTAGAAGTTGCTGAAGTTCAACAAACACAGAAACATTATTATTTGATAACTCCCTTGTTTATTATCCGATTTTACTGAATTTCTTAGCGCACCTGCGCACAAATATATTTATTTTACATCTATTTACTTAAAACCGAAAATCACGCCTTTATCAACATGGATGTCGAAACCAACTTGCGTATGGCTGATAAGAATGTTGTCACAAAATTTGTTAACTCTAGCTTCTATAGCCTCTGAAATCAAACTATAGCATACATACAGGCGGTCAGAAGGACATGGCTAAATCAACTCGGCTCAACTTTATGGGGTCTAAGACTACATATTTCTCTGCCTATTGCATGCAAGCACTCGGTTGGCAATAAGTTTAAATACATTCGAAGTTCGAACCCTATAGGTACCGGTCATAAAAATATAGAGTATTCCTCTTACCTGTCTGCCAGGAAACGGCACTCCGACATACTGCGAGTTCATGGAGTCGGGAGTGTAGATCGAGTGATCCTGCACCTCCATGTGCAGCTGCTCGGACAGCTTCTGGGCCACGCTGCTATTGGGATTCAGCTGGTTGCCCAGCATGTGGGCGGCAGTGTGTGTGATGATAGAAGACCCACTAGCAGCCGCAGACGTGGCGACGGGCGTGGCTGGGGGCGTGGGCGTGCTGCTGCTGGTTAGATTGCTTGAGCCACTGGCCGCTGCACCGTTCTGCAGTATGCGCACATCCTTGAGATCCTGTTGAACGCTGCTAGCAGCTGCTGCTGCCGCTGCCGCTGCTGCTGCTGCAGGTGCTGCTATCGTAGAGTCCTTGGCTTTGCGTCCACGCTTCCGGACATTTCCTGGCTGGGCTGCTGCCGCCGCAGCTGAAGTTGGAGCCGCTGCAGTTAGGGAACTGGACGCCGCCGTTGCCGTGTGCATGACTGATCCAGTTTCCGAGCCAGGAGAGCTGGGCGGGGAGTCCTTTATGGCGCTCACCGGCAGCATGGGCACATCCAGCTGGATTTGACTCTCGTACGTGAACTTCAGACCGCCGCCGCCGCCTGCCATCGAGCTGAGGGGCTGCTGGTTGTTAGTCAGAGATATCAGGGCAGCTGTGGTCGCCGGCACTGCGACACCGGATGACGAGCCGCTGGTCTGGCCGAGATCGGGCGTCCTGTTGGGTGGTTTTGTCGAAGAAGGGGTAGGAGTGGTATTCGAATTAGTGAATTGCAAAATCTCTAAGTCTTCGTGGGGTTGACTCTGTGCTGACGACGCTGGCTGCTGCTGCATTTGCTGTTGCGTGGACTTAAAGCTAGTTGTGGAGGAGTTGGGAGGAGCTGTGGTGGCTTGGCTGAGACTGGCGGGTGGGGAGTTGGCTCTAGCGGGGATTGCATATTGCTGTTGCTGCTGCTGCTGCTGCTGTTGATACAGCTGCGTCTGCTGGGCACGCAGCATTTTCTTGTTCAGTGGCTTGCTGGCTGGGCTGCCGTTGGCGGTGCCGCTACCCCGATAGTTGCCCGAAGCCGACATGTTTACCGGCGAGTCGGCAAGATTCACCACATTGGCTACGCCACCGCTCGAGGAGGAGCTGGAGGAGGTGGACGAGCAGGACGAGGAGGTCTGCTCTCCGTTGTGATTCGAGTTGTTGTTGCTGCCGTTATTGTTTCGAGTACTGCGACTTGTTGCCGTTGCTGGCGGGGAATCTATCGACGACGAGGACAGCGATTGCAGCATTACCACTGGCGAGGAAACCACCACTGGAGGTGCCGCAGTCGCCATCGCTGGCGGGGGCGGTGTGGGCACCGTGGCACTGTAGTGTGGCGAGCTGTGGCGACTCTGCTTCTCGGCAGTCGTCGTAGTTCCTGCTGCTGCCGGAGATGCAGTTGCAGCTGCATCGCCCTTACTGGCCGCAGCCCCGCGTTTCTTGCCTGACCTCGAGGTGGTTTTGGGATTGGCGGACGTGGCCGAGGCACTGGCACTCGACACCGACGATGAGGATGAGGAAGTGGAAGTGGAGGTGGAGGTGGAGGAGGAAGGGGAGGCGGCAGGCAGCGCCTGCTGCTGCTGTTGTTGCGACTGTTGCTGCTGCTGCTGTGACGTTTGCTGAAGATGATGACTATTGTGGCTATTGTGGCTATTGTGGCTATTGTGGCTATTGTGGTGGGTAGTGTGGTGATGTTGATGGTGGTGGGCATGGTGGTGACTGCTGCCACTCTCGCCGGAGCGCGATCTAAGTACGTGTGGTGGTTAAGTGTAGGCGTGGGAGGTGAGCATATAAGTGTGGTGTGGTGGGAAGACATTAAGCAAACGGGAGAGAGAGAGAGACAAAGAGAAGAGTGTTTTTTTTTGTAAAGATCGCTCAATTTGTTTCTTAAAATGTTTCTCAACTTGGTGGTTTATCCTCCAAAAAAAGGGATAAAACAAAGAAAGAGAAATAAGGCGAGGTGAATAAGGGTGTACTCTTGAAAATTTTGGAATTTGGCGACCGTGAAAAGTAAATAAAGGCAACTTAAGCAAACATGAGGGAAGTTGTGGCAATGCCATCAACCCTGTAACTCTATGAAAGCGAAAAGAATACAATTTCAAATGTAATAAGAAAGTAACTTTGGCTAAAATCAGAGTCTGTTCATCAAAGAATAATGAAATGAAAGGCAAACTTGTTTACTTTAAAGCCCATTCCCTTGGTAGTAATATCTTAACATCTTTTTAAAAAAAAAGAAATAGCCAGAAAATCAAACAAAAAGGAGTACAACTGAAGCCTAACATTTGTTGGAAAAACAAAGGTTTTATAAATAACAAACGCACAGCAACAAAACAACAGAAACACGCAGGAAATAAAGGGTGTAAAAATATGTATATGTTCGGTATAAAAAATAAAAGCAGGAGCTAAGCACAGGCGTCGTTCAGGAAGATCCTCACACACACATACCTGCTGCGACGTGCCGGCGGCCCCTCCTGCTCCTGCAGCTGCTGCACCCGCGTCGTCTGCTTCTCGTAACTGATCTTCAGGTTTCCGCTCTCGGTGGTGGTGGCGGTCAGGCCACCACCGGTGGCTATTTGAGGACCACTGGCAGAGATTATGCTGCCGCCGCTATTGCCACTGACTAGACTGCCGCCGCCCAACGCCGGCGAAGACTTGCCGCTTTGGTGCTGGATGACCGACGAAGAGCCGCTGTTCGGACCACCACTTGTGGCGCCGGCATGAAACGCTCCAGCTCCAGGTCCAGTTCCTGCTCCAGTAGCACCCATTGCTGTGATGCTGCTGCCTTGCTGCTGCTGCGATGGTGTCCCACTGCCTCGCGAAGATGCCACATGCGATTCTGCAAAGGAGAACATGTTTACAATTATAATCAGATTGCTCTGCCACTCCCCCTGAGAACTTACCACTGCTGGGATTGCTGCTACTGCTGCTGGTGGGCAGATTGATTCCAGGTACATTGGCCGTGGACAGCGGCACTGAGACGTACAAGCTGGGTGCATTGCCGCTGCTCCCGCTCGAAGCCTGCTGGTTGCTGCTGGCGCTCTCCTTGCTGCTGTTGTGCTTGTTGCTGCTGCCACCGCCAGCTCCTGCGCTCGTGGTGCCACTCGACTTGCTCGTCTCTGTCTTTGAATAGCTGCCGGTTCCGACAGCGGTGGCTGCTCCACCAGCCGCTGGCAATCCGCCGGAGCTGCTGCCACTGCCACTGCTCGCGGAAGCTGCAGCATTGCTGCTGCCGCCTGAGGTAGTGCTGCCCGACACGGGAGAAGCTGTGGCTGTGGTCGCCGCCGTTGCACTCGCCGTCACCGCAATGGATGCACTTGTTGAGCTGGCCAGCGGTGCATTTACCTCTGCGGTGGCGGATGTTTGGTGGGTCGGCGGGCTGAGCTCGGTGCGCTGCTGCGGGCGAAAGGAACAGAGGAGGAATTGGTTAATTACTATGTGAGTACATGGATTGTGATTCACACAAGTAGCTAGAACCAGCTGATAAAACCCCAAATACTCCTCGCTGATAAGCACTATAAAGCCCATTATCAAGTGGTTAGCTCAAATTTATATTACGAATTGTGCAATCGCAGGGGAGATGACTATTAAATAGTTACGACTCTTTTAAGTACTGTCTGCCTTCAAGTTTTTTAAATGGAATTAGATTTAAAAGCATGTTTCAAAATATGAGACGAGTTTGTTTTAAAGAATAAAATATAATATAATAATATAATTTATTTAAGCCTAGTACTGACATCGACGAAAACAGCTTACGGAATTTCATGAGCGTAATTTATATATTTCGTTCGGGAACCAGTGTGGACAACAAAAAATTGAAGAGAAATATGAATACATATTATTTATGAATTACGTCCCGATGGAGCTGA
The DNA here is from genome assembly GCA_008042475.1 of Drosophila kanapiae. Taxonomy (NCBI): domain Eukaryota; kingdom Metazoa; phylum Arthropoda; class Insecta; order Diptera; family Drosophilidae; genus Drosophila; species Drosophila kanapiae. Next base: position 21,683 of record VNJM01002914.1, read on the forward strand.
AGGCAAATATTCGAATGCGCCATCGCTGCCCAATAACCGATTAGTTGCTTAAGAAAAGCATAAACGGAAGATTGTCGATTAAATCCCTTGTAATGAGTCTCTCCTTTACGGCGTTTATAAAGGCCACTTGGTCCTCAAATCTTAAAAACGTTCCTTAAGAGCAGCTACAATAGCCGCCTATCTTCCTTCTTTTATTTTTTTTACATAAAGCTTTCCGCTTACGGATTTTTTTTTTAAAGGTGGATATGGTTTAGTCAATTTCTCGTCCCACTGATAAAGTTTTTCGGTCAAATAAATCCTCTCTAAAAATTAGGTTTTCGTTCTAACAGGGGGTTTAGTCAGTTTCTCGTCCCATTAACATTAACATTAACATGGGGACTTGTAGTTGTTTTTTAGTGGAATCTGTTGTATGGACTTGCGCTTTACAGTACAATTAGCAATCTGTTTATCTTTCTCGATTAAATAAATTTCAGGCGCTGAGAAAAAAGATTTATTTGGGGTTACCGTTTTCGGTCAGATAGTTATGGAACAGTGGGGCGAGAAATCGGCTCTTAAAGCCTACAGTTCCTTGTTATACTGCTTGGTATTGTATTTGGCTTCAGTTCTTGCTTATTTTGTAAATTATAATTGCTATCTTTATGTGGACACCTTGAAAAGTCATTTCAAATGAATTTTGGGTGATACACAAAATAAATTGGTGTTTGAGGAATTTTAATCTCTCCTTATCAATAAAAGACAACAAATTTTTCATAAATTATTTTCATATCAAAAACTAATAAGATAGGAGACTGCTAGGTTTTATTTCAATATTGACAGATTGTAAACTATTTATTACATTGATATGCAGCACTTAAAAAATTATAAATCAGAATTAGAGAGACGAGTTGATGTAGACATTTCTTTCTATCAGTTGCTAAGGAGGAACGTTTATATATTTGAAACCTCTGAATAGTCCCATTTCCTGATGTATGTACATATAACAAAACTGCTTTAATTTCGAAGTCCCAGTTAAATAATATTAAAAAAAAAGTCTTAGGAATGTTCTTTTCAAATTTGAATTATAATATTGTAATGTCGTTAATGACATAAATTATTGGACATTTAATAATGGTATAAGTGAGTATGGTCTCCGTTTTTTAACAATATCAGCAGTGAAATAATTAAAGTTTTATTTAATTAATAAATCATTTCATTGTAGAGGTCGGTTGGAAAACAGTTACTGATGACAGTCTTTGGTTGTCTGGAAACAGCTGTTATGTAGTTGACAAGATCTTTGACAGTTTTCGGTTGCATAAAGTCCAGTTTTTATTTATTTCTATATTATGCTTATAGTCCAGGGTACACTACCCGTGGGTCTTAAATATATATTGCATAGTGTAGTGTTTGCTTCTCTTGTGATTTGCTTTTTAGCTTTGCGGTCATTAGCAACATCCGGTTGGATGGTGAGACATGTAAACACATGTTTACAACGCCATCAAAAGGCAAAAGAATAATAAACGAAAAAAGGAAAAAAATAATCCAACAACAGAGAGCAGCGCTCGGATAACAGTGACACCAACAGACTGTTAAATCACAGTGAACCACTTTTCGCTGTGGTTGTTGGTGGTTGGACTGAGCGATGAGAGCGAGTGCGATGGAAAGAGGGATCTGCGCTGCATGTGTTCCATTTAGATAAAACAAGAAAGAAAAAAAGGCTGGACATTACTGCAACTCAAAAAGCTCTTATCGCTGATGTTGCTGCACATCACACAAAAAATGAACGGAAAACGCACATGAGTCACAGCTTAACAAGAATGCAGCTGCAACAAATGTTGCTGCAATGCTGGGCGAGTTTTTCACGTTGTTGTTTCTTTTTTTTTTTGTTGTACTTTGTGGTTTCGGCTTGGCATATGTATGCTGCCATATGCAGCCCCGTCCATACATACATACTTATAAATATACAAACATACAGATACAAAATTGTGTGTGGCAACAAATGTTACATGCACCGAATGCACAAAAAAAAAAGAACAACAATAAAGAGAGCAAGGCCCACAGATTGGGAGAGGAGCGTCATAACAACAACAAGAGCTCCGCTCAGCTCAACCACCCGCTCTCTCACTCTCTCTGTCTTGTTGCCGCCTCTCTCTCCTTTCGCTTCCCCTCCCCAATCGAGAGTTTTTGTTGTTTAATTTCGGGGTTGGGGGTGCAACAAACCACTCACACACACACACACACACACAATACAATAACATACATTGTAGTTCGGTCACGTAGACCGAAAACAGACAGAACGAAAAACCTATGAATGGCGTTGCCACCTGATAGAAATTATTGTTTCCAATAGGAAATCCCGTTCGAATGGGTTCCCCGAAGCCTGTTGCTCCGAAAAAGTTAACATTACAGGTAAAGGTGTCGAATTTCAGGAACCGGAAAACACTTTCATGGCTCTTTGCATTCATAAATACTTGGTTGTTTTTGATTTGATAAACATAAACAATATCCAATAAAATGTAGTATCTTATGGATCAAAAGCTACAAGTTGTATGTATCTTGTACTTGTAACTTTAATTCTTGTAGATCTTCAACCATTATCCCAGTATAACTTGATTCTACAATACAATCTTTTAACAACTACAAATTCTTCCGGGATACTTTCTATATACACTTTGATTCAAAGAAGTATGAAATATTTTCAAAAAGTCAAAGTAAAAACTGAAAGCAAATATAATCTTCGCTTAGTTTAAATATAAAACCAAAGAATAAAGGTTCTATATTGTTAATGTTTTACTATAAACCAGAAAAGAATTAGCTAATCCCTTTTCATGGTCAAGTTCTGTATGTTTTGTGTAAGCTTCTCATCGCTGGGGTTTCTAACCCTCTTTCTCTTATTACTTTTTTTTTTTGGTCCTGCAGCAGGCCAGCTGCCGAAATGTGATTATCCTGTTGCTGCAGCTAATGGCCTGAAGCAGAAGCTGGAATCAGGATGGCAAATAAACCAACCCCTAAGCTAAATGAATACATATATATATATATATAAATTTGTTCACAACTTGAGCGTGCTTTGCATTCGGGAATTGCTTCCGCGGCACATTTCAATTTTATTTCCATTGTGCGACAAATTCAATTCAATAAACGGGAAAGCCGGGCCGAGACAGCCGGAAGTAAAATACCAACTATAAATATTATATTAGCGTGTGTCTGCGCTCACTCCTGCCCTTCCCGAGCAAACAATTCTGTATGGTCACACAGAAAGGGTTGTCCTTGTCCCCTTTGCGGAGAGACTTTTGCAAAAATAAAATCATCCGAGCAAACAACAAGCAGTCGTCGCCAAATAAACGATCGAATTATTCAAATTGAATTGTACGTTATTTTTGGCAAACAGCAGGAGGAAGGAAGTGTTGCTGACTGGCTGTTGCTGGTAGAAAGCGAAATCAAAGGAACGTAATCCCTCAGATTCCCTGAAACAAACAAAGCGTTTTGAAGATATCCTTTATTGAATTAAGGCTTAGAGCGAAGCAAATGGAGGGGAATACCTGGAAAAAGGGAAACTACTTGCAAATACTTGTCTAGGGGATAATTGAGGGATCAAAGGGAATAAAGGATGGGATTTCGGCAAGTGATTCTTGCTTGATTAGATAGAATATCCTGTGACTTACGGAAGTAATTCGATGACAATAAAAAGCTATAATTATACAAGCGTAAATTGTATATTCTTGTTGAGGATTTAAGGATACGTAGGAAGGTCTACAAGTGGGATACTTTTATTAAATTGTTGAAAGAAAAGGTTCCCTTGGGAATGACAAATGTATGTCCTTATAAATGTATCCTAGAATTATCAGAAATGATTCTTATAACATTTGTACACTTCACGCATTCAATTCTAGGACCATTTCTTCAATGAAAACAAACAGTATCGAAATACAAGAAATATATCTCTTTTATATTTAAAGAAATTTGAAGCTGGCAAGTCTCAAGTTCTTTTTAAGGGAATTTCAAGAAAGGATTTCTAAGGCTACACAAACATGCGATTTCAAAACGATACTCCTAATCTTAGCCGGAAATCTAACCACGTTTTCAAATGCTTTTTTGTCAAGCCCCACTAATAACATTCTGAGTTAAGCATCCCCACATATACAGGGTTCCTTAATTCCTCGCTACTTAATCCGCATTGTGGCGAAAACGTTGGAATACAATGAATGCCAATTAAAATAGCAATTAGAGCAAGAGTTGAGGACGAGCAAAGAAGAAAAACAAGATGCGAGCACAGGGAAAAGGTGAATAAACACACACAGATCCCAAGACAGGACATCGGCTCAAGCTGGCTTACCTGGGAACTGAGTAGGCAGCTGTAACGAGATCGAATCGAGCGAGGATCAATCAGCCGCCGGGAAGCAACAGCCAGCGCAAGTACAAAAAAGTAAGGGTAGCTTTGAGGAAGGAGCTAAGAATACGACATCAGGGAGAGGAAGATGTGTTGAGCTCGGCAGCTGTCGTAAACTAGAAGCAAATGTGCCATGTTGATTGTATTGCACAAGGCCAGGAAAAAGCAGCGACCTGGCCCCGGCGCAGGACACAATGCGATATCCCAAGGATATGCCCAGGCAGCCGGCGAAACCGGCCTGCCTTTGGGATGTGTCTTTTTTTTTTTTTTTTCCCTGTGAAACTGAAAGAGGAAAGGATAAGGCGAACAGCTGTCTGGCCGGAATCCCCTCGACTCGCTGGCTATCCGAGCTGATCACGTAGGCCGGGAACGTAGCGAGAGCGGGAGCTAGGACCGCCCTTAATGGCACTTACACTAATCAATAATCGAGCACCATGTGTCACAACTCTGATATATGCGCTTTAAGCCAATTGGAGTGGAAGGAAGGAAGAAGGGAGAGCCAGAGCTCGGACAGGAGATGCGGGCGAGGGCGGAGTCCGGCATAATTGAAGGTGTCTTCCCCCCTCAGCATTTCTTTTGTTTTCGCTTTCCAGCCAGCATTCACGGCAGGTGGCTCGCTCTCACCGCGCTGCAGGTGCATGTGTTGCACGTTGTGCCTTGCACTCTGTAACACACCGTAATGCGGTTCAATTATTGATGGAGTGTCAGGACAAAGATATGGGGGTTGCATTGGAAATAAAGGACCCATTATCGAAAATATTAACGGGGGATCGAATCGGAGGGAATTTAGTTACGAATCCGAAAGGCAGGATTATGGGAAACAATGGAACGATCAATCAAAAGTAAATCCCCTAGAAAAAGGATCAATTTCTTAACAAAATATCTCGATTGGATAACATCTTGGTTTCCTTGAACTTTAAAGTACTCTGGAGCAATAAATAAAGGAATCTTTTTTAGTGTAAGGAGTTATTAAATGTCGTAAAATGTGGATTAAACAGATTATGCGGGAAAAGATATCCTCATGTCTAGCATACATATATTTTAAAGTGTATCTAGTATCTAATAGAATTAATCCTTCTAAAATTGTATTACTCCTAGATGCCGTGGCTTTCAGAGCTCCACAACGTTTTTCTACAAATCTTTTTGGTTGACATGAAAGACTGTCTTCCAGGGCGTTCCGAAAATAGATTCGAGGGATTGGCGGGGACAGATGTTCGAATGCACGGATGCCTTTGGCGCCGTGTTTTCCATTTCATGGGGCGAGTGTCTTCGACGGAGAATGTGTCTTGTCGATAAGATGTCTTACCCCGGAAAGCAGGAAGCGTATTTTTAAATTGTGCGGATACGTGGTAGCGGCTCCTCCTCCTGCTCCTCCCCCGCCGACCGACGCTCCACCCCCCACCCCGCCCAAGTAGGAGGGCGACGCGGACGCAGAACCGCCAACGTACTCGATGGTTGCCGAGGGGGTGGTGCTGGCTGAGGAGGGCGACGACGAGGCTGAGGTAGAGTGCTGGCTGTTGTTCGGATGATGATGGTGGTGGTGCTGCTGCTGCTGGAGATGGTGGTGTCCCGCCTCCCGGTCCCGCTCCCTGTCCCGGTGTCGACGGTGCTCGCGGTGTTCCCGATCCCGGTGCTTGTGGTGGCGGTGCTCCTTGCCCTCCTTCGCCTCTCGCTCTCGCTTCTCGCGCTTCTTCTTCTTGTTCTTGCGATGCTCCTTGTACTCGGCGATGTCGATGTGGTTGTTATTGCTCTCGGCGGACTCCGCCTCGGCGGTGGCCGCCATGCTCACCATGGTGGCGGTGAAGTCCACCAGAGCGGCACTGGCCACGGTGGTGGCAGCTACGGCTACGGCGGGCGCCACGTCCATCGGCTGCGACTGGGACGTGTCCATGGTGTCCATCATCATCATTTTGGCCGCCGCTGCTGCTGCTCTTCCTTCTTCTACCGCGCTGCTTCCTCTCCCTCTTCTTCGCTGCTTAACTATTTGTGCGAGCGGGAGAGCCAGGTTGCCTTTGGTTTTTAGGGGCCCTCTCTCTACTTGCTTTGTGCTCTGTAATTAACTGAACAGGCTCTCTCTCTCTCCACAGTTCTTCAGTCTTCTGGCTCTTGGTTTGGATTCTTCTTCAGTAGCTTTTAGCTTTTGTTGTTGTATCGTGTTTTCATTATTATTATTTCTGTCTTTTGTATTCACTCACTCGCAGGCACACACAAGCACACACAATCACAATCACAAAATCACAGCGTATACGTGAGAACCACCTCCGCCTCCGTCGCTCTTTCTCTCTAACCACACCGTTTCAGTTGTTGTTGTTGTTGGGGTGAATAACTTGCGTGGCGGCTACTCTCTCCTGCTCTATCTCTCACTTCTGCTTCTCACGTTCTCTCTCGCGCACAGTCGACGTTTAAACTTTTTCACCAAAACTTAATTTCTTTTAAATGAAAACCTGGCATTTTTGGCTTTTAAGCATGTGTGTGGCCTCGGTAATATTTTCCACATATTTCCGCCACATAAAACAGATTCAATATTCCGGGTTTCAACACAGAAAACAAAACATTTAACCGAAAATCAACTAATTATCCACTGTAAATCCAGACTGCTGCTTCTGAGGCACGGAGGCTGCAGCGCCGGCGGAGCTGCATGGTACGGAGTTGAATTCGAGTTTTTTCTTTCAGTGTTTCTCGACGTCATCCGTCGTGTAACGGCTGCTTGAAAAAAAGTTTTGAAACTCGTTCTCAGCTGCTCACTTCTTATATACGGCTGCCGTCCGTCAGAGGGAGGCTTTCCTCGGCAGCGAAAGAGAGCTCGCTCCGGGTAACAGAAAACTCTGTTACGATGAGAACTGTCCTCCCGCTGACATTCATGCCAACAGCGCTGCTAATCTGAATTTCCGCCAGCTAGTCTCCTAATTGGAAGTCCTGGTTGCCTTTGGGCCAAAAAGTGCGCTACACAAGGTAAGAGGTTCTGCATCGCCTATTCGCGCCCTGGTAGGAAACTCCTGCCGTTCATATTGTATGTTTTGGTAGATGCTAAAAACCTTGATTTTTATCTAAACATTTTGATAATATTGTAATTAAAATAATATATTTTGTGACCAATCCTTGGCTAATCTAATATTTGTTCTTGATCTTTTATTTATTCATGATTTTGTCGATCGGCGCATTCTATCCTGTGCAACGCCTTTTTTGGTCGACTGTCAACAAGGATTTCCATTTAACATAAGACTGCAGGAACTCCAACTAGCAGATCTGTTAGGAGGAGAGTCAAAGGCTGCCAGACGGAGCTCTCTGTTGTTCTCTGCTTCTCATCAGCCACTGCAGTTCACAGCATAGAGAGAGAGAAAGAGAGAGAGAGCTCTCTCGAAGAGCAGCGTTGCATTGTTGTTGGTTGGCAGCCGGTTTTCCGTGGGGGGATTATTGAGACGTCTGTATGTATTGTAATCAGGGGGCGTACGTAGGAAATCATAAAAGGGGTTTCAGATATTGCTATTCAGATACAATTTGCTTAAAAAAACTTTTGTTTTCAACTACCATTATAATGTCATTATTTTCTTAAGCAGTCGAAAGAATTTGATCATTGTCATTTAAGTTATTGGTATATGAATCAAATGAAATTATCACCCCTCTGGCGTGCGCCACTGATTGTTGTTATGCCTGCGTTAGTCTGTGTGCGGCCTATGTCTGCACGTAGGCCAGACACACACTTTTAGACGTACCGGTGTGCAGACGGTAAAAAAAACACAAGAACACACGGCGACAGCATAAAAATAAACATACAGACGTACAGACATTGTACACATATCAAAAGGTGGAGTAGCAAACGGAGGCACAAGAGTTAACTGGAAAAAGGTTACCCAGCGAGCATTTTGGTATGGAATGAGTATACCTGGCGACAACTAGCAAGGTGCGAATATATGCAAATGCGAATGCACACTCAAATCTAACTGTTAAAACGTTGACTGTGCAGCAGCAGAACCATAAAAGTGAATCTACGCACACCGCACTCTCCCACTCTCTCACCCTCTCTCTCTCGGGCAAGAAATACAGATTCAGATTCAAATGCAAGTAAACAACAACACGAGTGCAGCTCATGTCGTAACTCTGTTGATGTAATAAAAATAAGAGAGCACCAACAGCAGCAACCAAACTGTTATCAACTGTAATGACCAGGAAGAGCGGCGGTGACTAAAGAAAAGCTTAGCAAAACAGAAATGTGACAAAGAACAATCAATTAAAAAAAGACTGATCAAAAAGAAAAAGTTGCTAAGATCTAACAGGAATTCAGTGGACTCGAAAAGTACCTGTTATTTGTTAACAATAATAGGCTTTGGTTTTTATGAGGCTGCCTGGACCTGGATCATCAAACACAATGTAAATCACCAAAAAGTATTGTGTTTCGTTTTTATGAGACATACGTTTGACGACTCTTCTTAATTTTTATAGACAAAGTTAGGCCAGAAATTACTAGTATAAATTAAATCCAATTTCAAAACCGATTTATGCATGATTTGCAGTGATTTAAACAACATAAAACAATTATTTCTCATTAGCAGTATTTCTCATTCTCAGCATATAATATCTTGTATGTATATGTAGCTAAGATCTTGACCTCAACTGTAATTAATCTGTTCCCACGTTGCCTATGAACACTTTTCGGGAGAGGGAGCTACTAGATGAGGCCAAAATACAGAGCGGGAGAGCGGCGCAACATAAAAACAACAGTTACATACAAACGTGCATATTTACCAGAGGAAGTTGGTATGTGTGCGTATGGTTTATGCAATGTCTATCAACGACAGAGAGAGGAAGAGAGAGCAAGAGTGAGATAGATGGGTGTGGGGGCGGGTGGCGATTGTGCTGCATGCAGGTTAATTCTACTCTCATCGCCGCTGTTTCTATTGTTGTTGTAGTTGCCAGACAGACGATTGAAGAAGACAAAACAGGAAAATGAAAAATAATTGAATTGTAAGGCAGTGTTTACAGGGGGAGAAGGACGAGCAAGAGCAACATAAAGAGCGAAAGAGAGGAGAAATTACCACCGCAGACGTTTGCAATTGGCCATAAATAAAAGAAGTTGAAGAAGAAACAGATTGTGCAGCTGGGAGAAGGAAAAAACGAGCATAATTTGCGATGCAAATAAACGGGGAATGTGCAAAGCCCCCAAAAAATCATGGTGGTGTAGGAAAAACAAAAATGAACGTTAAGTGGCATTTACCTGGCGACGGCGGCAACGTACAGAGGGGGTTGGATGGGCGCAGGGACAGGTGAACGTGCCTGTTTTACAAAACAAACAAATCCAGCAAGAGCCCAGTTTAAAGGGGAAGTTGGGGCAGTGGCCATAAATGTTGCCGTTGCAACATCGCGACCGTAATCGAAACACAAGAAGGTGTGGGGCTCCATTATCAGAGAACTCAACAATGTGACCAAAGTCAAGATGCAAAATGTTTTCATTAAATCAAAAATGTAACATAACATTACTACAGACAGTTAGAAAACTGTTAGTTTCATTTAAAGAACTTTCTTAGTTTTGGTCTTGGTATGGAATAAGATTAACATATACTAACTTGTTGACCTATGTATAATAATTTAGAGGACTTCAAACACATGTACATAGGTTTTATCTTTCACACCTTAATTTTGTAATATTTACCGACTTGCGAACATTCGACCCATAGAAGCTGGACTGTATCTTAACATACTGTTAACGGCGCTGTTCGCCGCTGCTGTTGACAGCGTTTCTTTGTCATCGCGGCCAGCAAGTTGGCACTTTTAATTAACAGACGCTCGCAGATCGTAAAGCATCCCTAAACATGCATTAATTAGTGCAATCCCAGGGCTCAGACAGGTGATGATGTGCTCAAAGTCTCGACGATGAAGGGTCATTCAACCCATAAAGGAAATTAAAAATAAAAACTGAAAAGGGTCTTTCCCGGCGCACTCAAGGCATCAAATGAATTGGGCAAATATTGAGCCAGGCAACGTTTTTAACTTTGCACACGCCACTAAGCAAACCCATTTCGTACGCACTGTTGACAGCAGGGTAAATTGGAGCGCGTTTCAAAAAATCAAATTATGAAAGAAAAAAAATGTCAACAGCCAAATATTTGCACAAGTGTCAGTTTGAAAGAACAGACGGCGCTGCCAGACCGTGGGAGTATGCAATTCGGGGTGAGTTTGCGTTAAACCGAAATAAAAAAAAGACTAGGTTATCAGAAATCAATCTACCATAAAAGTTAGTTGGTAATAAAAGCGGGCTCAATAAATAATAAAAATTACAACTATATCTCGAGCCCCAAAATGGAAAAAGATTGATATTATACACAAATGCTCCCTTTGTATCCTCATCACAAATGCTATCTTAATTATGATTAAGTGTCCGGTATACACAATACACGCATCATACGCATTAACAGCTCTGTAACTGTACTCCACGAGCAATGCTGCGACTTGGCCAAGAGTCACGGCCATAAAACGCAATAACGGGACACGTGTCGTTACCCTTGAATATGCCAAATTCAGGCAACACGCGACTCAACGACGACCCAACCCGCACCCAAACAAGGTGTTGTTGCCTCGGGTGACCGGCTTTCGGGCTTTCCCGCTAAAAGGAACTCGCTAAATTAATTGCCCCAGGAAAACGCGTATTTGTCGAAATGATTTTTTATGGCTATTTAAATGGAAGGAGGCGAGAGATCATAAAATAAACCCTCACACGGACCGGGCACCACCATAAAGGACAGCCCTTCGATTATGCACACATGGAGTGGCTGCTTGCACGTGTAATTCCCTGTTTTTTTTTTCTCGACTTCTGACAACCGCTGATAATCGACAGTAGTCGAGGGGATCAAAAAATATTAATAATCACCGTCAGTGGGCAAAGAGGAGGGCATTGAAAAGTACGGTGTTCACACAGCTGCAACATTACAGATGCACCAGCGTGAGGTCCTTCCCTTTGAGCTTGCACTCAGTAGACAAGACAAACTAAAATGCTCGACTAATTGATTGCATTTGCATTTATTTGAACAAGAAAACTAATTTGACCTTCGTATAAAGAATTTTTTATCATTTTCCCATTCTCTGACAACCACTTATAATCGAAACATACGAGAAGTTATGAATAATCACCACCAATCATCAGCCGTAGGACTTTCCACCACTTCGGGCACGGCAGTGTGTCCGCACCACCGCTGTTGGGCCACCAGCATGAGGTCCTTTCCTTTGAGTCCGGGATCTCTCATACTTCTCGCTTCCCAACCAATCCCCCGTGGCTAGACTCAAAATTGGTAGCTAAACTGAAACACAGCAGTGGGCCATCCATTCAAAACTACTGACAAACTGCTGTGGCCAAAATATGCTTCCGTTTCGATGCGGTTTTCGACCGAGTTCTAACCCCCGCGAATTGTGGTGACACTTTTGTAACGTGAATTAAACATCTCGGCCTGGTGAATCAACGCCAGTCACGTCACACAATGCAATGGATATCAATTTTGATTGCATTTCGTGTCATTTCCTGATTTAATCAATCAACCTCCTCTTCTGTAGATTTAGGAGAACAACAAGCCCCTGGAGAACCTTGCACTCGCCTTCCGTGATCTTAAAATCAACACGATCGATCACATATGTTCTATATCTTCCAGCCATAATCATGTTCTCAATGCGGTATACAAATAGTCGCCATTATTCATCGAGGCATAAATCTATTCGCACCATTGAACCATTGGCGGGAATTAAACATTAATTAAAAACTAGAAGAGCCATATATAAGTACAATAAAATAAATATATTATGGTCAAGTATATTTAGATATCAACAATATTTGTATTGTTGTTGTTTGTTCATCAATCCGTGTGTCATATGCGAAACAATTTCAAAAACGAATCAGTATCAGTCGAAAATAGACGGTGACTGTGAAGGTCTATAAATATTCGCGGCAATGCGAAAACCAAAACTAACATACAACACACCTGGCTGAAGGCGTTTTATTTAATATTTATCGGCGGTCGAAAAAAAAGGAAAATATTGAAACAAACCAAACAAAAAATAAAGATTTATTTATTTATTTAGTTCTTGGCGAAACCCCATGGCAACGTAGATATTTTCGTGGTCAACGTCACGGAGAATGTAGATACGCTGTTTTGGATGATGCCAAGGAATTTATAGAAATGTGAATAATGTTGACACAAGTGGGTGTGCAGGGAGGCGGCAGGCGTCAAGTGTCTGAGTTCCTAAGTGCCCGACATTATTTCCTGGGGCAGGTGCCCCGGCGAATGCATTAGGCACTAGGCGATCTTTTAGACCAGTTCCGTACTCCTTCCTATTTTTTCCCCCAAAATAATTATCTTGAGTGATTCACTCATTATACAACTTTATCGGGCAGGCATGAGCACGTGCTATAAACATTAAAAGTGCTATAGGCAAAGGATATAGTATAAACAAGTTGTTTTCAGCTTGTTTTCTCTTCAACGTTGCTCTTGAGTGAAAGAGTGTTCGTTGAGTGCGGCGTGAAAAGCTTTTGGGTCAGCTGTGTCATATTTATATTTAGAAAATCATTTGGATAGACGGTTATGGAACATTTTGAATCGCTTTTCTCACACACACACGCATAGAGCCAAGGAGATCTCGCCGAGAACTTTCCGTGCCTGCATATATGTTGAGCAATTATATTTTCACAACGGTCTGTCTATATATAGCGCAGATGAAGTGGCTCAATCCCAACCGTATCCGACCGATTCGAGACCACCACCCACCCACCAGGTAGCCATGCCCACCTGGTACGCAATGCAGCCATCCATCTAGATTCTATGGTATGCGCACCCAATTAAATCAATTAAAACTACGAAAGAACCATTTCGAAATCGTTTTGTTTTCATGGAACCCACTGGGGCATATATTATATTATTGGATGTTATGCGTGTATGTATGCTGGCTGATATATATATCATATTTTATATATCCGAATCAGAATGCAAGCAAGATTAGAGAGTGATGAGAAATATATCGTTATAAATAATCAAGAGTTTCGTAGGTATGTATATATCGTAAGAACTAAGTCAGCTAAGAGTATACAACATCATATATCATATCATTCATCATCGTTCATAGAGTATATAAAATTTGTCAACATTTGCGCACACAGTATGTTTCTTGGGTTTTTTGTCGGTTTTGGAGCATTGAGACATACTAGGCCCTGGTCATCGAAAATAAATAGTGATAAAAAAGTAAGTATAAACGACTTTGGCTCGCAGTAGTTTGCTTCGTTTCCATCGTTTTTCACAGCCGCCGCCATCTGCGGGGACTGTACCTGCCAGAAAGTTATAATCTTTCTCGTTGCGGTGACTGTACTAGTTAGCCTTTCTCGTTATGGTTAAGGTCGTGCGTGTATGTAGTTAAAGGTCGTTAGTCTTTGTTTTTTCGATGGTTAGTTTCGCTTTCGCTTTGAGTCGTAAGTTCTTTTGGTTTCACTTTTTCAGTTTAAAGTTTTAATTTTTTTTTTTATTTATTATTTCTTTTTTTCTTTCTTGTTTTCATATTAAGCTTATATTCTCACATAACCTAAAGAAAAATGGTTTTCGTTGATCAAAAATCGTTGGAAGCAAACGAAGACTAAGTTAGCTAATTTCTGGGATAGTTAGTGTTAAGACAGATAGGTCATTAGACAGAAGTATCGGAACGGTTCACAGACATGGATGTGGGGTTCGAATAGGTGTAAACATATAGGTAAACTCGTTTAGAACGTTGTCAAAGCGCCCGCGCCCAGACCGTAGCCCACACCCTTGATCCCAAAGTTGCGGCCATAGCAGGCCCGGCAGTAGATGTCGCCATCGGGGCCGTCGTTAAGGTTCGTCGAGTCCAGCGATTTCCGGCAGTCCGAGCAGTAGAAGCATCTCTTGTGCCAAATCCGGGTCTTGCTGATCATCTGCTCGGCGGCAAAGACGGCGAATCCGCAGCGGGGACATCCGCCGGATGTCTTGGGTCCGGCCAGCGGACGGCCATCGGGGAATTGGATGGTGCTCTCGCCACTGGTGGACACCAGAGTGGGGGCATGGCCATAGCCGAAGCCCTTGGGTCCGAACAGCTTGCCGTAGCAGGCGCGGCAGTGGATGTCGCCATCAGGTCCATCGCAAGCCAGCACAGAGTCCAGAGGCCGGTGGCAGTCGGTGCAGTTGTAACACTTCTTGTGCCACACCTTGCCCTTGGACAGCTGCTGCTCGGCGGCAAATACGGCTCCACCGCACCTGGGGCAACCCTCGCCCTCGCGCGCCTTGATCGACGTGGTGTCCGGGTTGTAGAAGGGCCTGTTGGCGCTAATCTGATCCTCGGTCAGGCCGTCCGTCTGCAGGAAACCGGAGCCGCAGGCGAAGCCATATCCATGGGGACCCCACTTCTTGCCGTAGCAAGTGCGGCAGTAGACGTCGCGATCGGGGCCATCGCTGGCATTGATCGAGTCCAGGGTCTTGTGGCAATCCTTGCAGTTAAAGCACTTCTTGTGCCACTCGCGACCCTTGGACAGCTTCTGCTCGGCGGCGTAGACAACACCGCCGCAGCGGGGGCAACCCTCTCCGGGACGAGCCTGGATCTTGTCCACATCGATGGCAGCACGAATCTGAGGTGCTCCGTCGTCGTGGGCATAGCAGTCCGACTGCAAAGCACCGCCACCCTGGCCATAGCCGTAGCCCTTTGGGCCGAACTTCTTGGCGTAGCAGCCCTTGCAGTAGATGTTCTTGTCGGGCGCCTCGCAGCACAGGATCGAGTCCAGGCCCTTCTTGCAGGTGCCGCACTTGAAGCACTCCTTGTGCCAGCTGCGTCCGCGGGCCAACATCTGTTCGGCGGCATACACATAGCCGCCGCACCTGGGGCAGCCCTCTCCCTCCGGAGCGCGGGCAATGGCACGGGGCTCCAAGCGGGCGCCATTCCTCACCGACGGCCCATCGCCGTTCTCACGCAGGAACTGTGACCCATTATCCATGGAAAGGGTGCCGGCACCGGTGCCGAAGCCGTAGCCCTTGGGGCCGAACTTTCTGCCGTGGCACGTCTTGCAGTACAGCTCGCGCTCGTGCTCTGTGCAGTTGGTGGAGTCCAGCGATTTGTTGCACATACCGCACTTAAAGCAGTTCTTGTGGAATACATAGCCGCCGGCCAAACGCTCCTCCGCGGCATAGACGCTCTTGCCGCAGCGCGGACACTTGGGGGCCTCGATCGGTTGGAAGGAAGGCATTTTATGTACTTTATGTGTGTTTGGTTACGCTATCGAAATGATCTATGCTCGAGTACAATTACTATTATACTTATTATGTTTATTATCTGAAAGTGCAGAAAGAGAACACACATAGAGTCGATGGGATCGAGCGAGGGGATGGCTGAGTGGCGAGAAGCAATGGTTTCATGATGAAAAAGCGATGGATGCATGAGGTAAGCGTAAGCACCTGCCACATCTACTCCTAATTCTCCGTGTTTTCAGTTTTTTTAACTGATCTAATGATGCTTGAAAGCAAAGAATAAAATTATTTATTTAATCTAAATTCGATTATTGTGAACTCGATCTTTTCTCCTCTATATCCTTTAACTAATGGTTTAAGCTATGGTTCAAGCTATGTGTTGTAAGGATCCTATAATGGGATGAATATACTGTGACGCAGAAAGGATAATGATGACTTGCTGAAGTTTGCAAGTATAGTCTTGTTACTTAATCCACCGCTATTTACATTCTTTTAGAACAAGCTCTACACATTCCATTTGTGTTTCAATACAAACTTATTTAGTACGCGTACTAAAAATTCCTTCCGTCACTTATGTTTTTTAGATCAAAACTATTGGTTTTAAAGATCCCCTAATAAGCGGATTAACAGCTCTAAATTGACACTGAAAGATAATTTGCCTTCCAGTGTTGTATGATCCGCCGGAATTTACCTAGTTTTAGAACAAGCTCTAAACATTTATTTTCAGCGTTCAATTCAAAGTTATTTAGTACGCGTACTAAAATGTATGGCTCTAGTTGGATCTCTCAAATATATTTTGCGATAATAATGACTCGCTGAAGTTTGTATTGTATAATCCACCGGGATTCACCTTGTTTTAGAACAAGGTCTAAATGCGTCAACAGTTCCTTAATGTGTTTGTGCAATTCTTATTTAGTACGTGTACTAAAAATTCATTTCGCACCCAGGGTTTTCAGATTCTTATTGAAGTTTGCATTGTGAAGAGGATCATCGATCAAAAATCGTATCTGTCAGTCGAAACGTCATCGCCAATGCGCTAGAAAATTACCCAACCGGGAGTATACGTAACACACATATACAAGATTCTTATGTTAATGATCAGAAAGAAAAAAGAACAGTTTTCTCACAACAACAACAACAACAAGACTAAGAAATTCAGAAGGAATTCTTTCAAATCGCACAGAAAAACAGAGGAAAACATGAGCAATAAATGTGTATCTATTCAGAATTCTATATTCTGTATAAAAATAACACAGACAGGTAGAAACACACAAAAAATGACCGCCACTATGACAGATATATATATATATACATATATATCTGGGGTGGACTCAAAACTGAGTCAGCGCTAGATGATCATCCCTGTCTGGTTAACTATCTCTGTGGCTGTTTAGCGCTTGCGCTTGGAGTTAGTCAGATGGTTGCGGAATATCGGTTAATCTTGCCCAAATCTGGGGTATATAGCTACGCCTACAACGGAACCTACAACGCACTGAAACCACACACGGAAACGCCGACTACTGAACTGGAAGATTGCTCAAAGCAAACTAATCTATATAATTGTGAGTGCACACGGCACGGCACGCCGCTGCCACTGAGTTTTTCTCGAGAGAAACTTTCATCGAGAAACTTTAGATGTGCGGCAACACGGAGCAGAGCCGTTTGCCTTCGTTTCATTTCAGTTTTCATCTAATATCGCCAGAGAGTGGGATGGAAATATTATGATGGTATTGGTCTCGTCGAGCCTGCGGTTTTTCCATTTTTTTTGTTATATTTTTTTTTTCGCTTCTCGGTTCGAGAAAAGTTTTTCATTTCACATTTTCAGCTTGCTTCTTCTTGTGTTTTTTATGTTCGCCAACTTTTTGGGGAAAAATGTTGTGTGAAAATGTTTTTCCCTGGGGGAGCACAGCATCGCCACAAGGCAAGATCGTAAAGTTTGCGCTGCATTATCGACACGGAAACGGGTATCTCTTATTTGGGAATTTGTTTATGCATTTTATACTTTAAACATTTTCAATCGTTTGCAACGCTTAACTAGCCTCCTATAGTTTCTAAAACATTTTTCTAAATATAAATTTAATTCTTTAACGTAAAATTCCAATTTCTTTTAAATATTTAATTCAAAATTATCATTCAAAAGTTAAATGATTGTTACAAAACCTTTAATTCCTTTAAATCCTACGTCCCTTTGGATGTTTCTCCTACAAGGTTGACTTTTTAGTTCTATGAAAGTGTATTCTTCAACAACTTCTTGTTTTAAAATCAATTTGTAAAAAGTGTTCAACCACTGTAACGCGTTAAAAAACAACTTCTCGCAAACTAAATCCATTTTTTCATTGAGTCAAACAGCTGCTGAAGAAGAGAAGAGCTTCCACTAAAAAAATCGAAATCTATAAATAAGACTGTGTGTGGGAAAAGTGGCTTCCTCTGTGGAGCCACATATTCCTCCTTCTCTCATTTTGTGGGTCAAATTATGGGCCAAATTACACACGGAAATTCTAAAATTAAACGGACGCTTGACAAAACTTCAAATATGCAGTTTCAGTTTCAGTTTGGGGCAATTATTAACCGATATTATTTGTAGGCACAACACTTATTTATGGAATTATTGCATTTTATGTGGTGATGGCTGAATGGAGTCCATTTTTGTAAATCTTTTTGGTGTGGATATTTACTTTTCGTTCGTAATAATATTTTCGGAGGAGAAAAATTCTTAATTTTAGTTATAGCTTCGATTAACAACGATTTTCGACTGATCCTCGCGCTGCAAAAATTTTGTCAAGCGCTTTCGAGTGATTGTCCGTCTGCACACGGCACGACGGTAAGCGACGACGATGTCGCTAGAGACCCGAAACGATAGGGATGACGATGACTATATCAACAATAAATACATATGTACATCTGTATGGCCAACACAAATCACACAAATATCTTTTAGCTGCTCTCGACGACGCCCATATGAAATGTGTTTTAATAAATTTTCGTGTGCCAGAGCATTTTCTCTGCTAAATATTCCAGGTGAAGAAAAAATCGCATGACAAGGCAGAATAATGGGGATAAACAACACGGTTCAACTGTCTTGTTCAAAGTCACTGTCTGTCTGTCTTTGGGCACATCCCTCAGCAGGCACTTCAACAACATCAATAAATTAACATGCGCATTTGCATTTAATTAAAATTCGATAATATTTTTACCATGCGTTTTGGGGGCTTCAAAAGAAAATTAATGGGGCATTGGGTACATGTATCATTGGGCATCAATCAAATCAGCAAAATAGCAAATAGACAAGGTGAGGACGGCCTTAATCGAACGAAAGATACCAAGTGGAAGTCATCAGCGCTATATTTGCCAAGAAACCAGAATAATCGGACGTGCTACAGACAACACTAGAAGAAATCTAAAACTATGAAACAAAATGTTACATTTACACTAACTTGAGTTACCTATCGATATCGAAGTTAACGCAGGAATGCAAAATGTACTCTTAGACTGGTCATAGTTCGAGTTATTGCGTTTGACAGAACACAGGAATTATTCCCTGAGCCACGAGCTTTCCTCCGCTGAAGAATCGGTTTGCTCGATCACTTCCACTGTTTTTTCAGACATCTCCCTATAAATGTCGGAGTTCTTGCAAACTTCGCCGAAAGCTGACAGATTATCCATCAAGAGGATAAAAGGACAGAGTTGCTCCAAGCATTATTGACCTTAATAATATATATAATAAGTACATTATTATATTATATATATATATTGTATATACTATACAATAATAAATACAAATTTGAAAGTTGAGTTTGTTTTTGCCTAGTGGTGGTAGTCGTGCGATAGCCCAAAAAACGAGTAGAAATCAAATAAAACCAGTTATCCCACCACTAGGTGGCTTTACCAAAACTTTGTATAAAAAATGCGTTAAACAGAAAACGCAGTAACGCAGCCTAGTGTATGTAGGCTATTAGACACCTAGCATATTTAAACAATAAATAACCGGGCATATAAATGTGTCTTTTAATTAATATGAGAGTTTGACTAGAATTTTAAAACTAAACTCTTATGTAGGTTTAGTAATCACGACGATAAATATTGAGTTCGGTCAGTAAACGGATACTGCTTGCTTTTTGAAAATATATTCTTGTTGATATATTTATATTTATATATTCATTCATTCATTATCCTAATGATACAAGTTTACACATATATTTATGACGCTAGTCACAAAATATATAACATTTTTGTATTCATACTTTTTATAGGCTTAAAGCAAGAACATATTTTTATTTAGAAAAACATTCATAAAAACAATTTACATCGCAAAAAAAAACAACAAATTTATAATTAATATGTCATTAACTATATTCAGAAACATTTGTAAGGGTTTTAAAAACTCTAGTAATTTTTGGAACACCCTAGATTGTGTAGTTCATGTTTTTCTACTGTAAAGTAAAACAAATAGTCGCTCAGCTCAATAACGATTTCAAAGGTATGACTAAAAACAAAATTCCTTTTCAGATCTAATGGGTATGCGTGCAACACCTTTTGTATTGAAAACGAACATTTTTACAGAATTTCGTTGAACATATTTGCCATTTGTATAATTGCATTTTCTTTTACTTATAAATATGATGTGAGAAATTGGCAAGGCGTCTGCGTTCAGAACTTGTGAATCTTGAGTGAAACAAATATACACAGCAGTATTTAAAAGCATTTTAGATTCCACTGTCCGTCACACTCTTTGGGTTATAAAATAAGTGGAAGAGATAATGGGGGAGGCCATCATTTAAACATTGCAACATTGTATTCAAAGGAGAAGAGATATTTGGAGGAAATATCTCAAGAGAATCGGGAATTATTGCTCAAGAGTCATAAAGCTTTTGCACTCTTTTCGGCAAGGTAATTTTGTATTTATCAGTCTATTTATAGTTAATATATTCCACAAAGATAAACAATATGTGATGCAACTTACCCTTTTCGAACTCTTCTCAATTTCCTTCTCAAAGTCTGTTAATGGCGTTAGGGTCACATGTACGTCCTTAATAATATCCCGAAACGAGCTGCAAGAGCGAAGAAGTAGGTTTGTAATTAGAAAGGGTCCTATTTCATAATTATTTTGTAACAAAAAGAGGTCTCATACTGGGTTAATTGATTAGTAATTATTATCTACAATTAATCGAAAGGTTTTTCTTACTAAAATCAAATAAAGAAAAATTAATTGAATGCCGCCTGGTTTCTCATTAATTTTTAAGACTTTTATATTAATAGCTATCGTTAGTCCTATTAAAATGTATGATATAATGAGATATCCAGGCTGGCACTAACTAAAATCTAATTATAAATGTAAATTCGTTAATTTAAAAATTTGGAAAATGTTGTAAAAGACCTTTTCTTTGCGTTTCTCGATCCCCACCTATTGTTATCATCCAGAGCGGCGCCAGCGGTGGAAATACCCCCGCCGCCGCCACCACTGGACTTGCCAGAGTCGGCTTTCCTCTTTTTAACTGTCGAGGAATTCGATGTGCTGCTGCCCGAAGGCAGGCTCGTTGACGACGGAGAGCTGCCCTTGCCTGAGTTGCTCGGATTGCTAGCAGCTGCATTGGACGATGCATTGGAGGATGCCAAGGCCATGGCTCCGCCCTGCTGATTGCTTGCCGACGAACCAGCGCTGGGCAAGTTATTGTCTGAATTCAAGTTCATGTTGGCGGAATCGTTCAATCCGGAGCTTGTGGCATTGCTGGCTCCTTGTGCGAAGGCAGAACTGCTGCTCGTGAGATTGCTGGCCAAAAGTACTTTGCCGGCTACGCTTGTGCTGTCAGTTCCTCCCGGGTTTGTGATGCTCAGATTCTGGGCTTGATTCGAGTGCTCATGGCTTGCTGTGGGCGCCGAGCCAGCAGCTGAGCCCGTTACATGCGACGATGTCCCAGTTCCGCTTATCCCAGTCATTGCTGTCGACGTTGATGATGAAATGATGGGCTGGGTGCTGCTCGCGGTACTTGGCTGCACTTGAGTTGAGTCTTTGGCCTTCGATAGCTTGGACGAGGACTTGTCCCGGGAGGATGAGGAGTTGGAAGATGTGGATGAGGCGCCTGATGAATTCGGGAAACTACTGTTGGCTGCATTGCTAGTGTTATCCTTGCCTTCCTTATCCTTGCTGGAGCTGGAGGATTTGCCCAAGCTCTTGCTATGCTTATCCTTGTAGCTGGTGCTGCCGCCCGCACTGCTTAAGTTGCTCCCTGCTGATGATGACTTCGTGGTGGCGGCAGCAGTTGTCGACGCACCACTGATAGCTGGTCCAGTACTGGCTCCACTCGCACCGCCTCCACTGGGTGGGCCACCAGCACTGCTGATGCCGCCGCCAGGTAGGTTGTTATTAGCTAAATTACTGCTAGTATTTGCAGAGGCGTTATTACTACTGCCAGGTAGTAAGTTGACACCGCTGCTTGGCGCACTCCCACCAGAGTTCGCAGAACTCGAGGATGGATTGGCCGCCGCCGTCACGCCCGACGAGGACGAAGTGCTACTGCTGCTGCTGCTACTACTACTGCTCGACGATTGCTTCCCGGACGCATTGCTTTTGCGCTGCTTTGACGATGAAGATACGCCGCTGCCGCTGCCACTTACAGCGGATATCGCTGAATTTTGGGCGCCTCCACCGGTCCCAGCACCGCCGCTGTTGCCGCCGCTGCTGCTGGTAATCTTAATGCTCGTTGCTGATGTGGCCAAAGAGTTCATGGTGGAATCAATCTCCTTCTCGGGCGACGAACATGAATCGGATGAGGTGTCATGTTGAATGGGTTTGTATGGCGGTATGGTTTTGACGTTGCCGCCCTTTTTCTGTGGAGTGTCAACAATTTGAATGGAAAAATCATGAATGCTGACCCTCACATACGCACCAGTTTACTGTAATGATGCTGGCAGTAGCCGCAATACTTCACGTTGTCCAAGTAATTGCCCGCCTCCTCGCAGAGCAGGCCGAGACTCTGGGCGCATGTGACGTGAAACTGTTGCTTGCAGTTCGATTTGTTGCATTGCATGCAAGCCCCAAAATTGGCACGATTCGGTTTCCCGATCTCCAGGCAAATGTAGCAAGCTGAAAATCAGTTCCAAGTTGATTTAATATCATTGAGTTGTTCTTTTAAAGCTAAATCTCATGGTTACTCACTCTTCGAGTACCGCTCCTGCGGTATTAATGTCAGTATGATCGGCTCCATGGTGGTCACGTTCCCGAACCGCACTTCCGGGATATACAGCGCACAGACAACATGGGCCCAGCCGCTGTTGTCGGTCTTCTTGAGGGCACCATCTCGAGAGGGACAGAGCTCGCAGCGAACGCGCGAGGTCCGCTCCTGGGACTCGCACTTGCGACAGTACCAGGGACCTGTGGGCACAGTCACAATTCCGTAGCATGCCTGATGCACTGCAACCGTGCAGTTCTGGCCGTCACAGTAGACGAGCGGGTTCTCCGGCCACCCCCGCTCGTCCGAACAAACACAGCAGCCGCCCACCATCTCCTTCATATCGTCCAGCTTGAACTTTTTAATCTTGACAAGCTTTTTATTCAGGCTTGCGGAGTGAATGGTGTCTTCCTTGCTGGAGTCGAGCTCCAGTTTTGCATTGAATGTCGACGGAATTTTGCTGGAGCTGCAAAACAGACACACTTGGATTAGAAACGGAGTAAATAATTTCAAATAAGTGTATTCTAGCTTCTGTTACGAAGATAACCAGTATTTATTCATGTATTTACACATAATATTAATATTAATAAATCAGAAAGTAAACTCGAAAGGGCAGCAAGTTTTATGACATAAACAAGAAGAATGGTAAGGGATTTGGGACTTGGGATTTCTTGGTCTCAACCTGGATGGATGTGTAGGGGCTCTTTTGGATCATATAGCTTTGGCTTTAAGTTTCATTGAGTTGCGCTGAGTGGATGATTTAAAAGCCCAATTATGATATTTACAACAAGTAACCTTTTTTTTATTATCATCGCCAGAAGTGTCTAAAATTTATTTTTCATTTTAATTGAGAAGCTAATGGTGAATCTTTCGATTAACTTATTTTTCTGTTGCCAATATTAATTTAGAGGAACTCTCAGAATCATTTCTTTCTTAAGGTTGAAAATGTATTAGCACCAAGCTCTCTAAAGCTTTCAGTTATCACGATCCTATGTCACGGGTCAGGGAATTTCTCTGCTGGCGCTCTGCTGACACACGCACGCAATCAACATTCGTAAGACTTCGCGTCTCGATAAATTGCAGCACACCATCAGTGATGACCCATTGACATATTGTAGCTAAATCTAGCCGTTAAATAGTTTTTTTTGTAGTCATAGCTAAGTACTTTATTCAATTTCTCACACCCACAAATGCAAAGTCGGCTAGTGCTTGTAATCTCAATATGTATATATGTAAAATAATAATAATATTCACAATTCGTATATTCTGCAATTCAGGAAGCATTCCTAGGGACCCCTTCTAACAAATAAAAAAAAATAAATTAAGTGCCACCGATCTTGGGGTATCGAGAGGTTCCGGCCTTTCTCGTTATCGGCGATATTGCAGGCTCTATCGATGCAGGTGTCAATTCGCAAGGTCATTTGCACTCGCTGTCGCACTCGCGCTCGCTCGAACACAACAAAAGTAAGTACCGGGCCGGCCTTATGAAATATTACTTAATTGTTTTTGTGCACATGTATTTACAAATTTAGCCTTCCACAGCGGGTGCAAGCGAGATAGCGACTGGTCTCCATTCGCAAAACATTTACACGCACACAATCGCACAGGCAATGTACATACACACATAAATACACAATCTCTCAATGTCAAGGTAATTTTCGCCGCTTCCCAACAAATCAAGCGATTTTTGTTGTGCTTTTTAAAAAACGACTTTCATAATTATAGCTGTAAACATATCAGGCGATGCCACCGAATATTGATATAACATTTATCACCCACAATAAAGTCCACAAATAAATTTGTGATACGCTCGAAAAAAGGCAAAACGAGCGACAACAAAATCAAGTACACACACACACACATTCGGGAACGAGGCATTCCATAGATGGTTCATTGAACTTGAATAAAATCGCTTCGCCCAAATATAAACAAAGGCGGCACCAAAAATAAAACAGGAAAATGCAGCACATTACTCCAATTGGATTTGCAGGCTAATTGTGACGAGGGCGAGAGAGACGGAAAATATGTGGGTCGCAGCATCTGCAGAGATTTCACAACAATAATAATAATAACGGCATGCGGGTGCTGTTTCTGTTCCATTCATGCGCCAGTAGCGATCATTGTGTTGGTGCTCGAGTGCGGGTCTGTTTCTACCGTTATTGGGTCAGCGTGTTGCCAACTGCCGAAAAACGCAGCCAGGCAGCGTGTTGCCAACTGCGCGAGAACTTAACGGTGTAAAGCAGTAAAAGCACTAAAAACATACACACACACACACACTAGGAACTTAAAACGAGGCCGCTCTGCTCTGCACGCCGCTTTTGTAATGAAGAGCAATGCACTCACGGATACATACACACGCTCGCGGGGAGATGCTTCTTGTACATACACTATATGTACAAGAAATGCCGGAAAAGGGGGCGCGTTTTTGGGGGGTTGAACACTGGCATATATGTATACTCCATTTACGGTGGAGTTTTTGGGGGCTGGAGGCGAGGGTGGTTTCTCCCACTTTTCTGCGTTTCCCTCTTAAAGCACACGACTCTTAAATTTCTATCAAATCGTGTGTCTACACCCGTGCGCAGCTTGAATTTATTGATTTTTATGGGCAATTGCTTCAATTTCAGGGCTTTAAAACGTCATCAAAGAGCCACCAACAAATGAAAAAACTAGTTTCGCGCGCGGGTAAAGTGGTCAAGCAACGCACAACAAAAACAGAAGACACAACAAAAAATAAAGAAAGAAAAATATCTCTTTTTTCAGGGAGCGGTCACCAAAAAACTTGAAATTCTTTCAACTTTCTTGTAGCAGTTTCTTATTGGGCGCCCGACGCCTTCGCCGAATATTGATTTTCTAGAATTCTTTACCCGATTTCACACTGGGAAAGAACGTTTTTCTCAGCAGCAAAGACCAATTGTTGTTTTTATGGGTTTCTCCTGGCTTTTCCCAGCACTTTTCCTCGCTTTATCGAAACTTTCCAGCCGCCCACGAGCAGCAAGCGCACGCAAGTAAAATAATCAACACACAAAACCGAAAAAAAGGCGCTGAACATCATCCACCAGTGCAACAACAACAGAGTGCGCGAGTATTTACAACACCAACACACACCACACACACCTTGTAACTTGTTTGTTGTTGTTTCGCTCGCACATCTGGGGCGAGCAGTGCGGCGCGAGAGAGACAACACCACCTGCTCTGTATACAAATGCAGCTATGCGAGAGAGACGGTTTTCCAAGCTACGCAATGATGGCGAAAATCCCAGGAAATCGAATATTTCCGGTTAATTGGGGAACGTACGGGTTCCAATTGCCACGATTTTGTAAAAAGAAGGCTAATAGAAACGTTTTATGCAGCGAACGACTTGAACCCGAAATCAATCACACGTCTTCTTCTTGTTTTTAATAGTCGACTAAATCCCAAACGCCTTTTGCAAGTCATAGGTAATTTAGTATTTAGTTTTCCGCTAATTGGGAATATACCAGAAAAATAATACATCATAATATTTTATATACAATAGAGTACAGTTAATGTTATTTTATTTAAATTGTTATTCAAATTGACTACAGAATACGGAACATTTAAAATGTTTGAAAGCACAAAACTTGTTTTTTAAATTTTCTAGCATAAATTAATAGCAAATTAACCTGATCAAAGCTCAGTGTTGATAAATGATTAAAATTTTCAAATTAAACATTTATTTTACTACAATGTTGTTGGGTTATTTTAGAACATCTTTTCAAATTGGACTCAATAAGGTTCTTCCTGAAAGACTTTTTTATTAACAATGCACACGTATATTTATAAAAGTGTATAATAGTTTCAGCTCGCTTCTAGTATATTTCACTAAGCAGAGTTTGCCATAACCATGGGCACACTGCGCCATTCCTCCTCCACCCCCCGACGTCTGTGCATTTTAAAATCGTCGTTTTTTTGCGAGAAAAACCAAGGAAAAAATGTCCTCAAACGGCGACTGCTTTGTTGTCCTGCCTGCTAACTGCGCCGACGGTTCTCTAATATTCGGTCGCAACGCGGAGGACGCCTCAGCCGCAAGCGTTGCGTCGGAGGTCTGCTTCTATGATGTCAGCGAAGTGCTGGAGGGGAAGGTAACAGACGGGGAGACGAAACGAGACTCCAAACCGAAGCTCGATCAAATGACTCACTCGCCATTTCGGATACCTTTCAGGCCGACGGTGGGGCGACTGACTTGGAGGCGAGCGGCGGCGACGGCGCCTTGCGTGTCATATTGCAGAAACCGCAGCCTGGGCTCTGGGGCGGAGACTTCGGGGCCAACGAACGCGGCGTGGCGGTTGGGCTCACCTGGGCTGAAGGTGAAGAGGCAGCCAAAGAGAGCGATTGCCTGCTGGGCACTGATATAGTGCGGTATGTCTGGGCAGGAATTTAATGCGGCCTTCATTCTTGCTATATATCGAAAAAACACAGTTTTTCAATTCAATTTCTTTTCTTCTGTAGTCTAACTTTGGCGAAGGCCAGCGACGTGGACGTGGCTGTGGACCGAATAGGAGCTTTGGTTGCTGCTCATGGCCACGACAACTCCAAAGTGAACTTCATTGCTTGTGATTCCGCTGCTGCCTGGCTCGTTAGTTGCTCGGGAAAAGTCTGGGCAGCCGAGAAGTTGGAGAACAGCTTCCTCCGTTTGCCCACTGGCGGACTGGTGGTATCCACCACCGTAAACAAGTCCAGTGAGGGACTGGATGCATCCGCTAGCTTTGCCGCTGCACACGATGCAGAGGCGCAGACTCCGGCCGAGGATTGGTGTGGACCAAAGCCAGCTGGAGATGGCACTTACACGCAGCACGATATGTTTGAGACTCTGCGAGCGGCTAGCAATCCGAGCAGTTCGCGAGCGGCCACCGTTTCGGTGCTATCTGGCAAGGGAATCTCTTGCCATTGGTTCACGGGAACGCCGAATGCGGCCGAGTCAGTGTTCAAGCCGTTCGTTTTCGCCCCCAAGCCGAGAATCTCGCCGCTGACCCAGGTGCAGGCGGAATCGGACTCGACACTGCTGCACAAGCTGCACTCGCAACGGAAGCCGGCGGCATTGGAGCACTTGCGCAGCTTGGAACGCTCATGTGTGGACGAGCTGAACAATTACTTTTCGCTACAGGATCATGCCAGCGACGAGCTGGACGAACTGCTCAAGGACTGTGTCGAGGCGGAGGTCAAGTTCTATCGCTAGGCAAGCGGAAAATAAACTTCTATATGGATACTACTCCGAAAACAAGCTTGCAAGCAGCTCTATTGAGCCTCTGGATTTGACTTGAGCACTCTTAATGGCAAAATACCAAATAGGCTTTCCTGTGCAATTTCCTATCGATTTGATTTCGTTTATAGTTTGTATGCTTTTGCGTGATATTTCAAAAACTAATTATTTATTCTCTCTATCTCAGTGGCAATCTCTGACTTGAGTTAAAGTATTATTATTATGTGACATTCCCAGGCTTAGTTGAAACGATTTACATAATTAATTGCATTCAAATATATACATACATACATACATATATGGATACATACATACATAAATATACATTATATATGCCTCTCAAATAAACGCATAAAATCTGCATTTATACAAAAATAAGAATGTATCGCTTGATCTCTTGGCCCACAATTAAGTTAGAAAAGAGCAAGTAAAGTTAGTAAGTACTTCACGGATGCCCATTTTATATTATTTATTTATTCGGTGTTAAACGGACTCCACAACCAAATTGGTCTTAAAAACGGTGACATCATTGTGCAAGGCCTCTAGTTTGGTGATCTCAAAGGCCTGATATATCTCACGAAAGTCCATTATATTGCGCGGATCACTTTCCATCCAGAATCGATCAAACTCGAAGAACAGATAGCAGTATAGCTTGTGGAAGTCCTCCACTGTGCTAAAGTCCTGCTTGTGCTGTGCCCCCAGGTTGTAGAAGTGCGTTTTGGCGGCTCCCGTTTTTACCAGATTAAAGGCCATCGATGTGAGATTAATGCCCACAATGGCGTACGTGTAGCCCAGAGTTGGATGCATAGAGTGGAGAAGCACATGCTTGGCGGCATCATTGTATTCGGTGGCAAAGTAGAGCAAATTCTCCAATCCAAGCATGCCCATTCCCCGGAAATCCGTCTTGGGATCGTCGCCCTGAAAGCCAATGTCCTGCCACTGTTTGCTCACCCGCCCCGTGAGCGGTGCCTCCGGCATTAGGAGCTGCCACAGTTGCAGCAGTTTCTGCTCGTGCTCGAGGTTATCGGAGTCGTACCGCTCAGCCCGCAGCTGCTCCACCTGATGCATCAGCCGGCGATAGCCCCAGATGCTGATCACGCAGGAGCCAAAGAGCCGGGCAAAGTCTGGGTGCACATTGCTCTTGATGCGCTTGGATTGCATCACAACACGAGCGGCGCGGGGAGCTGAAAATATGTATGCATATATCAGTAAATATCTTTTTATAATTATTTGGATTTCTGACGCACCAAATTCTAGCAGCTCCCTGTTGTCCACGTACGGCGCCGCCTCGTCAAGGTCAAGCATTAGGCGCCTTATTTGCGGCGTCTTAGACAATGACAGAGATCTCTCCACCTGCTTCGTTCGACTGGCACCAGCACGGGCGCCATAACAGATCCTTTGCAGCTCCGAGAGCCGAGTAAAGGCGTGTAGGAACCACTTGATGAACGGCCTTATATAGCTAACTATAAAGGGCAATATTCTGTCCATTATAAACATTTTTTCCTAATGAGAGAACAACGTTGGCAGTTGCTGGTAAAGATTTCTGCTTCCCGATTGCGCCAGTTGTTGGTGTCACCGGGTCGCCAAGGCAACCTGGTAACCGATAGATTTTGTTCACAGTAACAATTTTTCTATGTTTTATTAATACTTTCTTTCTTTGATAAATTTGCGTATTTACAACAATAACAATGACAATATTACATTGTTACAAAAAAACAAGCAAACCAGCTGATGATTGCTGATGTAGCCATCATCGAGTGTTGGAAAATCGTACAAGCTTTTCCTAGTCTGGCAACTCTTCAAAGCGTAAAAAACGATTATTCAAGAAAGTGGGCTCCCTGAATTGTATTGCTTAGAAGAAAACTGTATAATTGAAAAGAAATTTAAACGCATTTATTTTGTCTTCCCAGACGTTCCCAATGAATATGGAATTAAAGGCAGTTGTTGCTAAAATAGTTGCTAAATTGTTATTTGTGGTCTCGTAGAATCTACTTAAAGAGTTTTTATTGATGTTTTGATGAGCCACAGCTGTTATGGATCAGCTGTTATCAGATAGTGGATGTGCTCTGTGAGACTTTTCTCGTAATGCTGATCAAGAAAAACAATACCAACGAATATGCTCGATTGTTATTGAATGTATGTATGCCTGCCAATTGTTTATATTTTAAAAAGTTCCAGTATGGTGAAACATTTAAATAAAATATTAAAGGATGATACTTTTTTGGGGTGGTCAAAACAATAAGTACTCCCATTCTACAAAGACAAAACTTCGGAACGTAACCAAATGATTCCACCATTTACTTAGTAAAAATAATCTTATACTAGTATGGAGTTTAAAAAGCCTTATTAGACCACACTACAATTAAGTTTTCGAATAATTCGCACAATTATTCGGTAATTTGAAATGTATTTTGGCACAATACGAACTTTTTGGTATTCCCATAAGACATATTTCCATAACAGCAGTTGAATCTAGACAGACTTATCAACTTTTATGGTTAACCGAATCAAGCCAAAACATAATTTTTGACTTTTTCTTTTGAGGCCAAACACAAAATGTAAAACACAGAAATGTCAATTACAATAGAAGTATGGTTATATATACATTTCAACCAGATATTAAAATGTACGTAGTTTTTTAAATCTGTTGTCTGTACGACGAAATATCCCTTCATTGGGAAGAACTGAAAGCTCACTTGAATGAAACATTTAACATTTAATCTGATTTAACTTCTTATGAAGTTATGAATAAAATTGGGAAAAATACAACAATTATATACAAATGTTAAGTTAAGTATACAAATGTTAAATATAGGAATAAAAGTAAAAAAAATTAAAAGTTTGAAAAGCAATCTTAATTTTTTCTTTTCAGCTAACTTAAAAAAAGTGTCCCTAAATCTAGAAAATACTTTCTAATATTTATAATATAAATTTCTAATATTTATATTTCCATATTTAGAGCAAATAAATCAAGATTTGAGAAAGATTTTTTAAAAATTCTCTTATTTTTAGGACAAATAGTCTTTGTCGAAAGTCTTTAGGCGAAGGTATTCACTGTATTGTAAACTTGTGGTCAAAATTGGTCATACCCTGCAATGGTATAAGAACTCCCAGATATCATAAAAACAGAAAACACGAAAAAGATTTCTTTTCGACTCGTTTTTAAAGCTTTTACTTTTAATTCCATTTCTTCTGACTTAATATTTTTTGACAAATCTTAATATTCAACTTCAAAGAGCTATACAGTACCATTCGGAGATGGAGCTGTGCCGCCTCTTTCCTCGAGACTTTCCTCTTAACTTCTCGACTCCTGGTCCAGTGCTGACAAATAACAATGGCTTCACCAAAGAGCGGACCGGTGGAGTCATTGTTTCTGGCGCTTTAGTTCTTGGATAATTCTCCCGATTGCAGTTCATCATCGGTTGGCGGAGCCGCTGGTACACCTCCCGACGACTGCACATTTCTGGGAGTTGACGAGGTTTGAAGGTGGCCTTGCGGATTTGAGAGAGAACTCCCGAGCACCTGCGAGGAATAATTATATATTGGGGGTTACATTACATCAAGAAAGATTATTCATTTTTAAGTCTTTTAAAATTGATATTCACTGTTTCTTACCCCAACTCGAAGGCCTGGGCGAGAGCGAAACGTTTTCTCGAGAAAGTTAATTCTTTGACTGAGAATATTAAGCTTAATTGCCAAATTGTTGTTTGATATTTTCAACCTATTAGCCAGATCGGTGATTTCCTGAAATACCAATCACATATGTAAATATGCTTTGCTAATCAGACTTAAATAAAGTGGAATGAAAATATGTATGTATATTTGCACTTACGGAATTATCGTCAAAGGTAAAGTTAAGTGCTGATCCGCTGGAGCGCTGCTGCTGGCCCAGATTTAATGACGAAGAGGACGCGGCTGCGACCGAAGCCAAGGAAGCGGAACGCTTGCGCACGCGCAGGCCGTGGGTGTCCACCTCCACGATATCCTTGATCAGATTTTGAACTTTTTTTAAGTTGGCTACTATCGAAATGGGGAGAATTTCCTCTCTATTCGGATGATGAAAAAACGTGTTTAATGTGAGCCAAGGATTAGATTAGGAGACTGCGCGTGCACTCACCTGGAGAAGTATGACTCCTCCGTATTGCCGTTGGGCTCGCCACTGGCAAGCACGGCGAGTGCTTCCACTGTGCTTGTGAGGATTTGAATAACTTTATCTCCCATTTTATTCGTTTTATTTCACTTGCTAGAATGAACGAATTTTTCGAGTTGCTTAGCGTCCCAGAGATGGCAAAACTTTCGATATTTGCGGATATCGTTCAGCTTCTGTTTATCGATTTCGCCATTGCATACAACCAAAAACTTCAATATAAAGTGAAGTTTAAGACATTAAGACATATAAGACATTTCTTTTTGGAATGTCCAAGGAGGATGTGCTAATTGTATACATATTTTAGTCACTTTAAGAGCTAAAGTTATGAGCCAACTGGTTTTGACATTGCATTTGTGTGTGTGAAAAATTGAATAAATCGCTTAGAAATGAGAACAAAAATAGTAACGAAACGTTGATATATTAAACAATATTTTTGGAAAACATAATGTATTGTAATAATATCTTAAATTATGTATTTCATTTATTTAATTATTTATTTATTTTATTTGTATTTATATATGCGAGTTCTCCAACAGGAACAAACGATGCCCAAAAATTCAAAGTCAATAAGAGTATTTTTCACATATGTATGTTTGTTTATAAGGGAAATATTACACATAAGCATACCTTATTAAATAAACTATTGAACACTGTTCCTGTTACATTTACTTTCGAAATGATTTGATTATTTTATGGGCATAAAGTGGAAACAGTTAATGTTCATAAAGTTGAAGCAGTGCATTTTGAGTTAAGCAAAAACAGTAAAAGTAAAAGCATGTCTCTCTTTGCAATGAAACTGATTTGCGTGTTTTTCTTGAGAAATATAATTAAATAAACAAAACGTGAATTTAACACTATATAAAGAGTATGTCAGAGAAATCTGCCTTATTCGAAGAGTGGGAAATCCTGCTGATTAATCTGATTTACTTGGATTTAAAATCTAAATCATCTGATTAATATTCTTAAATAATTGATATCGGCTTATGTACATTCATATGTATGTATGTATGTACATATATCCAAAGAATATACAAAATGACGGCCTATTTTTTATTAGCTTATCAGTTATGTGTACTTACATTACGACATTGAAAAATAATATTTGTTATCAGTGCATCTAAAGTTTTTGTTCATTGAAGATCCAATGTTGGGTCCAAACACAGCACAGCACAGCAGTTTTGTTTTTTGTTTTTTCATTTTTAAAAGTTTTTCTCGTACGACATAGTTAGGTTAAATTGTTGTTTTTCATTAATTAATTTTTATTTAATTTATGTGAATGAAGTCAAGACAAAAAACCAATGGAAGGATGTGCAAAGCTTGCCTGGTTTACAGTTGCGTTCAAAATAATAGTAGTGCTAGTCTAGCAAAAGGTTTTTCGGCTATATTTTCTCTTTGCTTCGACGAATCCAATTCATCTCTTCACTTTAGTAACTGTTAATACCTTTACTTTCAGAATATGCAGTTAAGTTTTTTCCCGCCTCTCTTTCTATTATTTTTTTACTTTATTTACAAATAAGCACGTTTTAGATGCAGTCAAAATAATAGTAGTGGCCGAGGAAAAACTAAATTGTTACTATTTTTTGCAATGTTTGTGGCCTTAAACGAAGCTTTGGGATATAACCAAAGAGGCTTTACTCCTTTTAGATCTTTTCGAACCATTTGGACTTGGCAATATGGCAATACTGCCGAGAGGCTAAATCTTATAAAAAAAAGTTGATATCAGGTGGAAAAACCTATGCTGAAGTGTAAATTATTATTGGTGGCTCTTCTACAATGATAAGAAATGCACTAAAATATAAACCAGCAAAAGAAACGCAAGGTCGACCTAAGATATTGAGCAAGAGGACACTGGATCACCTAGTGAGAAAGGCGCAATGCCAGCCATTTATGTCTGCTGAGCCCTAAGACAAATATGCAATATTGCATATTTGTCTTGTGGAATCTGTAAGAAAAATCCTCAGAGAAAATTATCTCATGGCTAGAAGTCAAAAAAAAGTTCCCTTACTAAAAAAAAAAATGTTTTCAATCGCTTGAAGTTTGCCAAAGAACATTTTAACTGGCCCTTGAGGAAGTGGAGGAACCTTCTGTGGTCGTATGAGTCCAAAATTGCTTTGTTTGGTGGCTGTGGGTCACGGCAGTATGTAAGAGGACAACCCTTGAATGAATTTGCTCCGAAGTATACACGAAAAACGATTAAGCATAATTCATACATAATGATTTGGGCGAGTTTTTCGTACCATGTCGTTGGACCAATATAATGCGTAAAAACTAATATGAAAGTTAACTTTACGCAAAAATTGCCTCAGAGGAGATGCCACTTGTTTGGACCTTTCAACAAGTCAACGATCCAAAGCACACAACGTTATGGAATGGCCCTCACAGTCGCCCAATCTTAATCCGATTGAGAATTTATGGTGTGACGTGACGAAAACAGTATCGTATATTTCAGAGTTTAAAGGGAAATTATTATATATATATATTAACAGCGGTGCAACATTCAACTCTGAGTAAATCCCCAGGTTAGCAGTGAAATGGGGTTGAATTCGGGGGCTTGACATGTCAATGTTAATATACTATAACTAGTCGATTGTCTAGTCGATACTAGAATGAGAGGCGAAAACTAATGGCGAGAGAACGCAAAGATATTTTATTTGATATCTTCCGATTCAATTGTATATTTTTCATCACTAGCTAATCCGTTGCCTTCGATTAAATTTGTATAATTACCATTCCTGTTGATCTTCTTAAATGGATCTCAAGTTATCTGATTGGCAGGACGCAGAAAGTCCTCTTTAAAAACAATATTTCTAATGTTCTCCGGGTTACCTCTGGGGTCCCGCAAGGGAGCCATTTGGGTCCCTTATTATTTACATTATTTATTAATGACCTGCCCGAAGTTTTGGCTAACTCTAGAGTGCTCATGTACGCAGACGACGTTAAGCTTTGTGTGCAGTATAAAGACAGCTCTTGCCAGTCGGATCTACAAACAGATCTGAATAACTTTCAAACATGGTGCCATGTTAATTTATTAAATTTAAATGGCTCTAAGTGCAAGCTAATGACATTCTCACGTGTCACTCCCATGCTTGCGACTTATATGCTAAACGGATGCTCTTTGGAAAGAATCACCCTGGTCGACGATTTGGCCGTCCGCCTGGATCCTAAACTCGACTTTATTGTTCATATTTCGTGCATGGTGAATAAAGCCAGGGGTGTGCTTGGATTTATTAAGCGGTGGTCGAAGGAATTCGATGACCCTTATGTAACAAAATCATTATATATTTCATTAGTTCGTCCTATCTTGGAGTATGGCTCGTGCGTGTGGAATCCACAATATGATGTCCACAGAAAAC
>VNJM01001623.1:0-64235 GCA_008042475.1 Drosophila kanapiae
CTACGGAAGACTCCACTGGTCTTATTTAATGTGGACTTCCTCCACCTGCCAGTGCAACGAAGTTGCAGATTCTCGGGTATGGATGGTACTGAGACACTGCTGGCGATACATCATTCTTGCTACTCTGGCGGGATCGCGTTCGTCCTCCTTAATTGTGGACATGATGACATCGTTGGTGTTGACGGAGACGAATTGGACACGATGACCTGTATCTGTGTGATGGAGGCCAGCGAGGTGGCCTCTCGCTGGCCTCACAAAGCCACTTCACTGAACGCCTCGGCATCGCTGTCTGACGTGCCTAGGCGGGAGTGCAATCGAGTTCGTGGAAGCGATGTCTCCAATGATTCCTGCTCCTTGATCACCTGCATCAAAGTCTTGTGCATCGGAAGCAGCGTTTCACTGTCGTGGATCCAGAGAGTGCGGCACCGGCAGGTTGCTCCTCCATTACTACTATCGCGCCCAGTCGACCAGCCCGAACAGCAATATTATCTTGGAAGCATAACGCCGAGTTGCCGTCTTCGTCCTGCGGAGAAGCAGGAGAATGAGAAGGAGAAGGCCAGCCAGCTGCCTGAACGATACTGAGGTCTGGATTGGGTCTAGCTTTTGACTTGACATGCTAATAAAAGCATGGCATACTTGATGGTATTTTATTTCCCATAAAGTCCCCTATATAGTAAACAGAAGTAGCACGCACCATTTTTCATTTTAAATTAATCCCAGCATTTTGTCCAAGAGTGAGGTTTCTAGAAATTCGGAAAGGTATACCCAATGGAGGTTAACATCTATCATGTTTATGCCAAGGACTTACCCAAAGATTAAAACTATAATAATTATAAGTCATGAGGTTAAGGGGTTTCTAGATGAGGATACCAGAAGAGATTACTCAAAGAAAGTACCGGCAGATCAACTTACTATAAGTGGTTTTGGTTTTAAGTTTCATTGAACGACGGTGACGGTAAAGTGCTCCTCCGGCGCCACGAGGTATTCAAATTTGCGCGTGGCCAGCCTTAGGAAGCACAGGCTGTTCGCAGGATCAATGTCCCGGACACCGCTCTGGCAGATGCTCACCAACAGTCCGTTGATGTGCTTCACTATCGCCTGGGCACTGGTATTGTCGAAGGACGTCTCGGCCACGGCATTGGCTATGTTGTCGGACACCACATAGCCGTGCGTGTGCTCCAATGTGATGCGATCCACCATGTGTGCGTTCTGGTGGATGACATCCTCCAGAATTCGATTCATAACGCCTTGGGTATTTGTGTAAAATCGAAAAAGTGAACTAAAAGAATTTTTTTTTTTTTTTTTTTTTTTGAGCTCGGAGGAAGAATTTACCGCACCGTGTGAGCACGTAAAAAGTACTGAGTGTTTGAGAACAGTAACAGCCAACAGATGAAATACGGTTTGACTTAAAAGTCGAAGGGTCCTTCGATATTTTATTACCAATTCCTGAAGATCTAGTAGGCCTTGGAAAAACCTTTCATGAGCTGTCAAACTCGTTTTGTAAGCTACTTAAAAACTTATTTCATTTCTAAACTTTCTCTTTCACAATAAACACAATTCGGATTGGCACAAAAAACAGACATGAAAACATCAAAATTTAGTCGTTAAGGGCTCCTTGTTTTTTGTCTCTTGGATCGTGCACGTTTCTTGGGCGGCACATTGGTCTCCCTGCTAGTCCCCTCAGCTGGTGTGGATGTTGGGGATACCAGCTGCTCGGTGCGAAGATTTCTGGACACGGAAGACTCCGGATGTGGAGTTGCTCCAGCTGGCAGTGCGACGAAGATGCGGCTTCTCGGGCATAGATGGTACTGCTAATCTCCTGGCGACACACCATTCCTGCTACTCCTGCGGAATTGCATTCCTTAATTGTGGACATGATGAGCATCGGTGTTGACGCCATCTACTGCCTCTTGGATCGTCCGCGCGTCTTGGGGAGGCACATTGGTCTCCCTGCTAGTCCCTTCAGCTGGTCTGGATGTTCGGAATACTGGTTGCTTGGTGCGAAGATTTCTCGACTACGGAAGACTCCACTGGTCTTATTAATGTGGACTTCCTCCACCTACGAAGTTGCGGCTTATCGGGTATGGATGGTACTGAGACACTGCTGCCGATACATCAATCTTGTTACTCTGGCGGGATCGCGTTCGTCCTCCATAATCGTGGACATGATGACATCGTTGGCGTTGACGGAGATGAATTGGACCATCGATGGACTGCAGCTGTGTGATGGGGGCCAGCGAGGTGGCCTCTCGCTGGCCTCACAAAGCCACTTTACTGAACGCCTCGGCATCGGTGTCTGACGTGCCTAGGCGGGAGCGCAATCGAGTTCGTGGAAGCGATGTGTC
Organism: Drosophila kanapiae; assembly: GCA_008042475.1. Taxonomy (NCBI): domain Eukaryota; kingdom Metazoa; phylum Arthropoda; class Insecta; order Diptera; family Drosophilidae; genus Drosophila; species Drosophila kanapiae. The sequence goes on from VNJM01001623.1 coordinate 2,346, forward strand.
CAATGAATCCTGCTCCATGAGCACCTGCAACAAAGACTTGTGCTTCGCAACGCGGCGAGGTCGTGGATCCTGAGAGTGCGGCATCGGCAGGTTGCTCCTCCATTGCTACTATCGCTGCCTAGTCGACCAGTCCGAAAAGCGATATTCTCTTTGAAGCAGAACTCCGAGTTGCCGTCTTCTGGAGGTCTGGATTGGATTGTATTGTATTGTATTTCCAATAAAGTCCCCTATAAAGTAAACAGAAGTAGCACGCACCATTTTTCATTTTAAATTAAACCCAGCATGTTTTAATATATTTATATTCCGATTTATAATTAGTGTTCTATCGCGTTGATTGAATAAGTGTTGGTCCGCTCACGCATTGCAACATATGGCGGAGGGGTTTCGAATAAATTAAACTTATCGGCATTTTCTTATCTCTGATCCCCGTTCCCCCCTTTCACATTGCTCATTTCTCATTTTCCCCATTTGTATGGCCGCGCCGAGTGCCATTGAACTTGCCCCGGGAACGGCGAGGTCAGTTCGAATTACTGCACACCAAAATTGATATTCCCGCTCAAGTTCAAGTGGTCGCGTGGCTTTTCTTCCTTCATTTAATTTTCATGCACATTTAATGGCGTCTGTTATTGGCTTTTAACGAGATTTCCACTCCACTCCACTACAGTCTACATGCTCTTATTTTTAGCTGCTCGTCTAATTGACTTTTTGACTTTGAACTGCAGTTCGTTGACTCGGAATTAAATCTAATTCCCGCAGCTTAAAGCCGGCTTTAGTCACTACTTTTTAGCGGCCATAAATCAAGGTTGCAAATTCTGGCGGGTGTTTAGTATTTAGTACGCCACTCATCTGCTGCTGCCCGGCCCCATACTCATCTGTATTCAGAAGTGGGAGAAGTGCTTGTCGGACACAAGTCCAGAGAGTGCATGTGCAGGCGGGATATACTATATGCATATATGCCCCTCTGATCCGTCCCGGATCGGCCCAAAATGGCCACTCGAGCGCCCAGAACGACCATAAAACACTTTCGGACATGTTGCTGGGCCAACAAACAACTTTCAACTCCCAACTCCGCTCTGCTCCCTTCTTTTCTGCCTTCGAGCTGGTCAATAAAATGTGCATAAATTCTGATGCCATTCAACGGCAACCCGAAACTGGCTTTGCATTTAACGGGTTAAGTACAGTGGTCGGCGATTATTTGCAATAATAAAAGGGAATTTAAATTTAGCTGCCAGGGATTACAGAATATTTTAATACATAAGCATGAGATAAGGAGTTACTCTTGTTCAAATATTATTTACTGAAGAGGACAGTGTTTCTTTAATTTCCCCTGATAACTTACAGAAATGAATCAGTAAATATTATAAGGAACTCAGCTTCTAAGCAACCTTTGGAAAACAAGCCAATACTCCTGTATTTTATATTAAAAATATGTCATAAATATAAAAATCATCAAAATTGCTTTCCAATAATCCTAAAAATTGGTACATCCCATGGTAAGGATTTAAACTTTTCGAACTGCTTTCCCCAGCCGCAAACTGCAATGCCAGTCCATGATTCATGGCCGCCGAATGCAAAACGAGAGATTTGTGGCCGGGGAAAATGAATTGTGTCCAAGTTCGGACTGTATGCCATTCCAAACTATGCAAAATGCGATCTCATAAATCCCACTCGAGCCCAAGTCGGCCCGTTTTACCATCTATCTCTGGGCCCGGGGCTTTGGGGTTGGCACTTCGAGTTTTGGGCCCCGGGGCGGGATTAGGCGCGCAAACGCTTATCCGAGAGCGAGATACTCCGGCATTATGCCGGGGCCATAACTCATTTAATTAGATGGCTATCGCTGTTTGGGCATAATTCAGTTGCCAATAGACGAATCTCCCCCGAAATGCGAAGAGGTCAAAAGGTCGGCATCAAAAACTATAAATAACCGAGAAAAAAACAACAAAAATTAAGCTCACGAAATGGAAAATTCCTGCGTTAATTAGAAAAACCAACACACCAGCCGGCAAACGAAATTAAAAAAGGAAAAACGAATTCAGAGCAGAAGAGATAGACTGGCAATTTGGAAAACACTTTCCCTGTCCCTGCTCCTGAAAATGCAAATGAGCTGAGGCCGAGCTGGAACTCGAACTCGAACTCGAGTCCGCCTCCAGGTCCGGTCATTGGCCGTTGGTCAGTTCTGGAAGTGGAAACGTATCTGTATCTGGTTTTTCGCCCTCTGTTTTGGCCCCGTTCCTTTGGCGAAAAAGGGACACGTCGCACACACATGGCACAAATTGGCCCAAGGGCTGACTGTGTCCAACTGGCCCAAATACTCGAATCCTTTAGCACCCTTCCAGCGAAGAGAGATCCTACTGACACACTTCCCCACTGGATACCATCCCAGTTCTGATTACAGAAACTCCGAGGCAGCCATAAATAATGTACAACGCACACATATTATTATTATATATATTGTTGTATGTTCATGGACACTCTCGTGTGGACTCACCTCGATGCGTTTGGAATTTTTAATGCGCCCAAAATGGAGAATAGTCCTCGAGAGTGACACATGTCCTGGGGTTGGAAATGGAACAGCAGGACAATTTATTCGCTCTGTAATTGAAAATTAAATGGAAAGTGTTAAATGGGCGGAGGGATAACTGAAAGATACTAGGCAGGATTTAGATATTATTGCAAGTGCAACTATATGAGGATTTGAGCTACGTTTGAAGGTTAAATTGGAATAATTCCGGGAGAGTAAAATCTGTATAATCTGTAATTAATATAAGGTATTCCCCATTAACACGTGATTTCATTATTTTGATCGACAAATTGCCGAAATCAACTTGGCTTTCGCGATCATAAAAACTGTGGAATTATTGCAGCTTCGAAGCTTCGTAATCCCATTGACAAATGGCATTATTTGCTTTTCGAATTTATGTTATGGACTTCTAAATAACAACCAATTTAAGGTATTTATCTTTAAGCAGCGTAATTTCGTATGCTAATTCCCCTGGCAGTTGGGCAGCTAATTTATGAAAGCCGCGCTCTTGGCCACCGATCTGGTTTCGACCAGCAGCAGCAAAAATATATACATATATATTTTTTGCGGACCCGAACAATGCAAATTTTTATTAGCCATGAAGTTGGCCATAAAAGCCATTTGGAAACCGCTCGAAATCGTTGCTCTCTCCGCTCGAGTACAAATTGCTTAGAAGAGGTGCAAAATGCCGCGATTAAATATATTTCGCTGACTAATTTTAATAACTTCATGAGGGACTCGTTTTGCCGTGCAAATAAATTTTAAAATTTTATAAAATCCCAAACAAAATATATGGAATATCAAGTTTCTGGCGATGGCAATCTTAGAACCCGAAAATGCTTGCCAAAACAAAAAGAAACCGAATTCATTTGTTTTTATTGACAAAAAAGGTGGTAGATGCTCAAGAAAAAAATTTACAACAAAGGCGAGGGCGTGGCACACACACACAGAAGACCGAAGTCATTGAAAAGATAAATTTCTTAATTTAAATTCAGAGCCGGAGTCGTCGTCGTTGTGTTTTGTTCGTTTCCACCCTCGAACGATTTTCATTTCCGTTACAAATGCTTTTCAATTTCGCCGAAGCGAAATTCAATTTTCAAACGTTTTATTTCGACAGCGTTTTGATTTAGTCGAGCTCGCTTTGAATATTTTACACGAATCGCTTTGATTTTCGATTCGAAATTGGGTTTTGGATCGCGGGCTTGGGCCTCCATTTTTGTGGCCTTTTGTGTAACTATGGAATATTTATTATTTAAATTTCTCGACTGCCGCTCGGCGGCACTAAATCATGCGACAGGCCCGAAAACACTCGCATATTCGTAAGTTGTGTTGCTTCTTTTTTGTTTTTTTGTCGACGCATGATTTAGGTGCAGTCATAAATTCAATTTTAAGCTTTTTGGTATTTCATTTCGGTCTCTGGCTCACTGGTTGGGATCTGGTTTTTGGATGAGGGTGCTGGTACCAGTTCGGGTCCGGGGCCAAGATAAACACTTGACAACGTGCTAAGCCCGGCAACTGGCAACGGGCAACGGCAACGCGATAAGCGCATAAATAAAGCCCCCGTAATAAATTCAGCGTCGCATTTGACGCCGCCATCGCATCTGTGGACCCATGGAGTCGAGCTCTCTTTGGGCCGGGGAAAGGCCCGAGAGGCGACTCCGACAATGACACTTGCCATGATGCCTCCAAGTTCCATGCTTCATGGTCCTCCAGAGCCACTCACGACCTCGTGGCCCAACTGTACCATGCATCATCTGTAAAGGGTTGTGTAAATAAACCATTAAGACAACTCAACATTTCTGCGAACATTTATGAGACATTTTAAGACTCTCAAAGGCGCACAAGAAGGCTTCATAATTTATTCTAAGCAGCAGGATATATATTAAACAAATAAGCAGACTCCCAATGGGACTCAAGCTAAGAAACTACACATCTTCTGATTTTAAATCATTTAATTTATGGTAAAACTTTGTTAAGATGCATTTTAGAATATGAAAAATGAAGTAAAAATATTATTAAATATTTCCTTAACCCAAGAAGCCAATATCCTGTATAACCGTTCACCTTTCGAGACCTTTTTGAGTCCTGCCAGATGGTCAGCTGTTGTCCTGCCATAATTGCCCGGCAGGAGAACGGAGAATATACGACATCTGCGTCGATGGAACAAAACACAGTCGGAAAGGATAAAAATCCTGCAGCCAGCAATTCACGGCAATCAAACAGCGCGGAACACGAGTTAAAAGGCGGAATGCGAAAGGCGAAAGGATGCGGCGCAGTGTGAGAGTGGCAAGTCCATTAAAAGAACATTCCACGCCGGCGATCCACATGTGTCCGCTCGACGTGCCGTGCCAAAAGGACGCAGGCACTCCGTTCTTTCATATTTTCCTTTTTAATTCCCTTCTTTTTTTGCTTTTCTTGTTTTTGTAAATTGAAAACTGTGTGCGATGCGGATGCAGCATTGCGTGGCAATTACACAGGCCGTCATAAATTGCGTCCTTTTAAAAGGAGTAAGGTGCGACGGGGGGTCTGGGCCACTTCGAGGTGGCCAAGTGGCGATGGCGAGTATTTCATGTCGTGTTTACACTCACTTCCCGCGGCATACAAAATCCAGCGAAAGAGAGGGTCAGGATATATGTATTAAAAACCGCAATTAACCGCGCCCAGTGCCCCCAGTTTGCCAATTACCTCCTGACTTGTGAGCCGATGCGACAGGTTGCGGCGCGACTCATTTATATTATTAAGTTTCTTTTTTTATAATTTATCAATTTACCCTTTTTGCCGGTGCCGGCCGGTATGCCAGTGGATAATTGGAAACGAGCCCATGAAAACAATAATTACTTCAGGTACTTCATGCACGCGGGCATTTCCAATGAGTTTCTCCTCTTTGCTTTAAGGTGTAAGATGGGTTATAAAATATAGGCGGAACCGCAATTCACATATTATAATATTATGATATATTATTTCTAGTTTCCACAAGGAATGCCAGAACAATGTACGAGCAGCGTAAATATGCAAAAATATATATATTACTTATAAATTCAAGATATCTTAAAGTCTTTGCCCTATTCCTTTGTTTTATAAGGATGGAGTTATACGAGTATAAATTTAGTATAGTATTTAATGCGGTTAAAAGAATAAATTTTAACTTTATTTAATTTTTGTTATAAACTATTCCCATTAAAAATGTCAAAATATATCTGAAATAATTAAACATACGCTTGGTTACTTTTTATTTTAGAAGGTTCTTATGTTAGAGTTGTAATTGTGTGGGTAAGACAAACGATTACACTATCGGTGCGAGTAGAGCCCATGCAGAGAAACTGGCTGACTCGCAAGTCTGTCAAAAGCCCGCCACGGATTTAAATGTACTTTAAAGTGAAACTTCACCGATATTGAAGATATTATACATTTTTTAAAATCAAAATTTATGGGATATACATTTTACATTATATTTATACATTAATAAACAATATTTTAACTATACAAATCTTATTATCTTAGGATGTTCTTCGAATTCTATCTAAATAAATAAAATGTAATCTAAATTTTAGTTTTAAAACCAAATAAAAATGCAATTCAAATCTATTTAGATATATATTTTTGCGTTTATAAAATAATTCGAGCTATATAAGTTCTAATTATAGAACAGTTTAAAAATAAAAATATCGAACATATGAAAATATGTTTCGAATTGAGATTTCTAAATTTTCCGCCCACAGAAATGCCACCCAAGCGGATTCTGGAAGTTCTTTGACCCAATTAGAATGCATATGGCGGCGGAAAATTTTCGAAGAAGTCGAAGGTAAGTCGGCGCGGTTTTCATGGCGATTTCCAATTTTGAATTTGCCAATTAAATGTTTATCTCTGGCTAATTACCGTCGCCGCCGGCCCGGTCCCGGCCGCCCGCCGCCTTTGAAACCATAACAAGAGCAACAACAGCGCCCCGACGCCGGCATTATTCAATTAAAAATTGCCTTCTCCCTCGTTTTTGGCACGCACTAAACCCCATAAAAGTCATAAAAGTCGTAAAGAGCCGCATAAAAACCATAAAACGAAAATGAAAAGAATCTTAAAAAGCGGCGGCGAAGGCGGATAAAAAACAAACGAGTTTAAGGTGATTTCTGATTGATAGGGAAAAACCACTCGCAACATGTTCGCCGGCGCTCGCTTTTCCGCTGCTCCGCTTTTTCACTCAAAGGAAATGCGAGTGAAAAACGCAGCTCCAACAGCTTCGCCTGTTGCTCTCTCTCTCTCTCTATCTCTTGGTGGGTGCTTCTCACGGGGTTTTTTCAATCAGTGCCTGAGCACAATGATTTTTATTTTTATGCGCCAACGTAACGATCTCGTTTCCACTTACTTAAATCTACATTTTAACTGCCTGGCACATTTTATGTCCCATTCTGGCAGCCGTACCAGGATGCGAAGATGCGCGCGCTTTTGCTAGTTCGCTCTCGCTCTCTCCCTGTCTCTCTGGCGCCTGTCGCCCAAAAAAAAAGCCCCAAAGAGAGCCCCACAAAGAGAGGATTTTTCTAGGCGATTTCTGGGCAGTCAAGTGGTCACTAGGCAATTACAACAATTACAACAAAACTAATTAAAGTTTGCATAAAGGCAAAAATAGCAGAGAGCTACAGATAGAGAGAGAGAGAGAGAGAGCGTGCCCCAAAGAGAGCCCCAAAAAAGAGCGCCGGCGGGGAGACAATTGAGCCACATTCAGCAAACGATTATGAGGCCATCTCAGTCGCACTTAAAACGGCCATTACCCACGACAGTTATGGCGACGACGTCGGCAGCGACTGCGACTGCGGAGAGCGTGAGAAAAGCAATTCTCACGAAGAGCTGCGTATCGATTATGCTCAACGGCCAGCGATTTACTTGTCTTAATGCGAGAGCGACACGTGGCGGCGTGAGCGACCGGAAGGGCTGTCGTCGGCCATCTCGCTTGGACTGCTCTCTCTGCCCGGCGCAGCCATTACTGTGCGCGCAGCTCTCTCTCTCTCGCTCAAACCCTCGCGGCATCTCGCTCTGACGCAGGTAGGACCACCACTCGCCAGCTTGCTTGCTCCCTCTCACTTTTGAGTTATCGACAATTTGCCTGGGCCGTTATGGCTTCCGTGTGCGCTGCCGCTGCTAAGGGGGCGTGGCCTATCGGCCCGAGCGCAGTAGCATTTCGCACAGGGGTTTTATGGCCCCATTTTATGGCTCATTTTCGTCGCAGCGGAGAAAACCGGGCCTGGTGCCGCCGCCGCCGCTGCTGCTGCTTCTTCTTCTGCGAACGGAGATTTTCTGCTTTGACATTTGCCGTCGCTGTTTGTTGTTTGTTTGGATAATTATTTGGATTGTTATTAGATTGTTGCAACAACTATAAAAAGGTCGTAAAAAATATTTTTATTTCGCCCTAAATGATTTTTAGTGGCCCAGTGGCAGCAGCGATGCCTTGCGGTGACAAATTGCCCCTCGAATAGCAGATTATGCGTCTAATCACCGTCTTGATGCTTTCAGTCTTTGTCTGCCTCTTCTTCTTCGTCTTTGTGGCCTTTGAACTCACACATATGAATGGGAGAAGGGGGTAGTTAAGGTGCAATAGTGGGGCTTCTAATTTAAGTAAATTTTAGTTAATATAAAATACATTAATATAGGAATTTATTTTTATAAACGTATATATATTATATTCATATTTAAAATAACAGTAAAATATATTTGAATGGTGATTTTTTATTGATAAGTGTGTGTTTTTTACAAAACAAAGTAAATGTTAGATTTTTAAATTGTTAAAGATGGTTTCTGTAAGAAAATACGATTTTATAGCCTAGCTGTCATATTTTTAAAATATTTAATAAACTATGTCTTAACCATTTATAGATTTGTGGCAATCGTTTTTTGTAATGTAATTTTTTTTTATCTTTAGAAAATGTTGATCATTAACACAAATATATTAATATTTATATTATATTTAATTAATATCCACTTTGTTCACATCAAGGAACTTATCCACAGGAACCAGTTTATCGATAAAACTCTTTTTTAACCGATTCAAGGCCAGTAGGGTCAATAAATTCATAATCGACACGAACACTATTATTTTAAAGTAAAAACTTTACAATAATCGTTTTATACGTTCTCTCAAAATAATGGCAACTTAATACGCTGCCCAGTAAAATATTGGGCTATAAATCAATTTGTTTCCCACTGATTAAGAAACTCCATCATTGGATTCAGATTCGATTTCATTTTCAGTCTCCACCCGATACCTTGTGCATACAAAAATCGTTTATTTATTACTCTTTCATACGGCAAACATAATTCTTGTGGCATTCGAAGAGCATGGCAACATAAAGCCCGAAAGGAGAGAAATAAGTCAGATAAAGAAAAGGCATTTTAACGAAACTGTCACGGCCGGGGAACGTGAGTTCCGTGATTGGATTGCCCAATAAATGTTTATCGAACGCCGAACAAATGCGTATCTATCCACCGAATGTTTTGGGAGTTCTTTTATTTTTTTGTGGAGAAAAGACTGGGATTTCGGGGACTTGGGCTTGAGTTTTGGAACCCAGCTGGCTGGCTGGCAAAGAAACAAAAGACACGTCTGAAAGAGAGCCAATAAAGTGAACAGGGGGCAGGCATAAAATTAATATTGAGTGCTGCGGGGCCATCTGAGTCCGAAAATGGGTAATTAAAATAATAAAAGCATTTTTTTTTTGTCGACTGCCGATGCATTCGGAATTTTAATTAAAAAGTCGCATCCGACTGGCTGCCAATTATAAATTCAGCTGGGCGACATTTTCAGAATGTTTTCGCTTTTCGTAAACAAATATTAAGATATTTGCCGCGGCTAAATGCGTTTTTAAGTAGCTGCTCCTTGGCCATAAGCGATCCGATAAATAATTCCGTCTGCCGGTCGGGCATTTCATCCCATTTCCCATTCGAATTTAATTGACTCGCCCGGTTTGACTAATTTTGGAACATTTTCCCTCCTTTTTCCCATTGGCTTTCCATCAACGCTTCGTCGTTCTTTGGTCTTCGCTGCTCGTTCTTCGTAGTTCAGTCCCCTGGCAGCTGTTCTTCTCCTCCAGATACTCCTCTATTCTCGTCCGCTTATTTATGTGCATTTTCCAATGTTTTCTTTTCTATTTTTTTCAGTTTTCTTCTTTTTTTTTTTGGTAATTTCTTTGAAAATGTGCGACTTGTCATTCGGCAGCAGCAGTAATTTCACCCCCTCCTTTTTCGGGTCAGGCATCCCGTTTTCCACTTGCCCCTCTTCCACTCTACCCCTCAGCTTAATTATCTGTTTTCTCAATGTCATTTTTTATGTTGCACCTTTTGATTTGTGTCGCCGTGTGACGACGTTTTTGGTATCTTTCTTTTTTTTTTTTTGGCGATACCTGTATTCTTTATGTGTTTCTCTTTTTTACGAACTGCCATTTACGTCCTGTTCGACGTATTTTTTTGTTGTTGCCTCAAGGTCAATCACGGCGGGTGAATGACGTGCACCGGCGCATCTATTGCCCAGAGAGAATAATATGAACATACCTGATGTGGTACGTACCTCTACTTTGGGAAAAAAGAATTATAGAAACTGAGTTTATTAAATCAATAGTAAAGAATATAATACGAACACTTGGGGAATAAATAAAAATGATTAGATTTTAGTTTAATAAACTCTCTTGCAAACTTATCTATGCTTGATGTGATTAAAGTTTTCAAACAAATAACATCTTAAATTGTCTAATTCAATTCTTTAAACTTCTTTAAGTCTTAAATCAATTGATTTTTGTTTTTTTCTGGTTGTTTATTTTAAGTATTACAACCAAGAGGAAACTCTGCATGAGAAATATTATCATCTTTAAATAAATTACATGAAGGCAAAGAGAAAACTTGATTTAATTGCATTCATTTAATTTTAGATCACTTTGCAACTGCTCATTGCAATTATTTGAGACGCAAAGTCGAGTGCATTTTAAAGAGAAACAACAATTACAAATTATATACATTTCGCATGAGCATCCTGGATGTGGCTGTGCAACGCATCTCACCGCCGGCCATCTACTTTCGTCAATTACGAAATGGCCAGCTCGGACGGAGATGCAGCTGAATGGAGAGAGATGGACGGCGATGGAGCTCGGCGTCGGAGATGGAGCAGCTGCCCGGCGGCCAAATTATCCGAACGCCATTAAAGTCATTAAAGCCATTATTCGACGAGTAAAACGTTTAAGTGAAAATACATCTTCTGGATGTGCATGTGAATATGCGCCTGGGATGTGGATGTGCCTGAAGATGGGTTCGGTTCGGTTCGCTTGGGTTGGGTTCTGATGAGTTGGCGGCATCCAGAGGCAGCGACAAACGCACACGGGAGTGATAGAGCCCGATTCTTTGGCTCCTTGGGATGCCTCCTGTTATTACCAGAGTTTCGAAAAAAATAAGGAGTTGCAATCGCGTTTGAGGAAACTTGGGCATATATTTTTTTAATACACACTCGCGGAGCAGAGGCCACACACATATAATTTGGACAATTCTAGTGCTCAACGCGAACATTTGCTTAAATGGAATTATCGATCAATAACCCATTGGGGCACCGGGAAAAAAACTACAAGGAATAAGTCGTTGAGCAATAGAAAAACTTGATTAAACTCTAAATTATCACAAGAATATATAAAGGGATTATCTCAAAACTTATTACGAATGTTGTAATGTAAACTGTCTTATTATTAATAGACATTATTTTTTAAACAATTATTTAGTAACTTCGACCACTCCAGTTTTCTTGTGTTTTTTGTATAAACTCATAAAGTATTCCAAATTTTAATCTTTTAATAATTTTGTATCTATATAGATGTTACAAAAAAGCCTCTTTATAATTTCCCAACAACCTTTTATTATGTCTCAGCTAGAAAATCATAATTAAATGATCTGTTAGCTTCGCCAATTTTCGGGCAGTGTTTTTCGCCATCGATAATGTCCGACCACGTACTGCTGCTTTCATCCCCGACTCTGTCCGCCCCTCTGATTGTAATATAATCCATTTGACTAAAGAGAAACTAAGCCCCCTCACCACTTCACGCTACACATATGAGGAGAGGAAGCTGCTGTCTTTTTGCCGGACTCCGAGTGTCAGGTGTTCGTGTTAAAATGCCAACTAATTTCAGTGTTTTGGGCCAAGAGCTGATAGCCAGTTGCTGGCCAGCAATCGATCCACTTAATCAACGGGGCCGGAGCAAACTGTTTCCATTTTTTGGGTCGCAAAATGAAAACAGAACCATTATATGCTCCTGCTCCTGCTCCAGCTCAATACTTAATGCATTATACTTAATACGAGTGTTTAAGCGCAAAATGTTGTCGCAGGAAATGGCCCTGTGTGCCCCAGGGCCGATAGGTGGGCGTGGTCAGCGTTTTGTGGCTATCTTGGTCGGGCCATCTTGGCCAGGTTTGCACACGTCCTCGGCCTTAGTCAGCGCCGCACACCGAATGTCAACGGATTTCATTCGGTCTCTTTGTTTGCCGCGTGGGTGGAATGGCTGCCTAAATTATGATACACGGCCATGATAAAGTGGCAACAAACGTCGCCATGGTCCAGGCCATTTCAGTCCAATTCAATTGCCATGCCGCGCAGCACTCGGAGTTGAACGCCTCCACCAGGGCAATGCCTCGATCCGACAGGAACTACTATACCAAACTATATTGTTCTCTCTGAAATATAGTGGACGTGAGCCGACGATTCTGCACTTAACTGAACAACAACTCAGATGGCGTCGGCCGAAAGTGTCCATATTTTATAATGATAAACCACGGAGTTGTATTGGCAATGCAGGAAGGAGGAATATTGTCAACTGAGAGGACAAAAAACTTGAGCGGGGAATGGGAATATATATTAAGAGAAATAAATTGTTTACTAAAGAAATAATGAAATAAAATGCTTCATAATAATTACAATTAAGTGCTTAGAATTTTAATTTAGAGTTGAACAATGCATCAACTTAGTTTAAGATTAATTTTCTAAAGAGTTTCAACCAAAGGCTAGTTATAAGTTATTTGTCCTAAACAACTCATAAAATGTATGGTTATCCCAGTGTTAACACTAAAAACTTAAATCAACAGGAACTCTTGACCCGTTGTTCTCCCTGCGATCTTTCCAAGCCTTAGCTGATATTTAAAAATATGATTTACCAACCAATCCCGCCTTTAATTCCTATTTAAAACCAGCTTTAAGAGATTGCAATTTTGATTAAGTGGACATTCGACGCCTTAAAGTGTTATCAATGGGCCATCGAAACTGTCTGCCATGTCAAATCACAAAGCGGCGGTTCAACTAGTTTAACAACTGCCCCTTAACTTGGGAATTATAAAATATTACGTATACGCCCACGAGAACGGAGAACACATAAATAATGCCGAAAAACTTTATAAAAACTTTTCGCTGCGGCTTTGCTTTTATCTTTACCAAAATACACCCAAAAATGTTGAAGTATTTTCGTTGGGGGAAGAACATAAACACAAATACAGAGGAGAAAAACAAACAAAGAAGCCCAATAAAGCTCCAGTCGAAGTAGAGAGGAGAGAGACACGGGGGAGGCAGAGGCATTCGTCTAATAAATTATTTGACAGTAAATTTGAAATTATCTTTTGAAATTGGAATTGCAGGGCATTACTTAAGCTCGCATAAATAAACAATAATACAATTGAGTAAGTCTGCAGCAACAATAACCGAATAAGAGACTAAAACAGAGGAGAATAAAGCCACAACAACGGCGGACCGAATAAAAGGCCAAATAAAAAGCAACATTAACGACCGATTCAATGGGCCCATTAAATTGGAAGCGTCGAGCCGCCGTCTGGCCTCGATCCCGGCCTATATATACCGCTATATACACCGAAAGAAAAATGCTTTATTTCGAACTAAAATAAGTAAATAACAAAAGCAAATTGCAATCGGAACTAACTAAATGGGAAGGGTTATCAAAGCTTAGTTTATTTTACAAGTTTTCCAGTATTTCTAAAGATTAATTCGAAAGAAAAATAGAACTAAATATATTCCCAAGACCCCAAAATTGTTTTCTGTTTAGGGAATCGGATTCGGAATGGGAATGAAAAGGGGCGGCAGAATGAGAAACATAAGGAGACGACGTCACGATCACGGATCAGTCTGCGTTTCCATTGCTCTCTTTGCATATCATTTGGGCCGAAAATTTATAATTTCATTGAGTGGCTCGTTTCATTATTGAAATTAAGCAATTTGGCGTAATTTAACAACACTTTCGACGCATAAGTTTGTGCCGTTGCCATTCCGAGTGATAACAATGAAGCCCAGTCGGACAGGAGCTCCGGCCTGGGAATGGTCAGTGTCTGTTTGGTTTTTCTTCTTTATTTATTATTGTTTTTTGTTTTTTTGGTTGCCAAATGCGTGGAGTGTCCATAGTCACGTCATTAGCTGAATTGTTCGCTGTTCATTGTCCGCGAATGGCTGTCTTCGGCTCTGCGTTGTCCATAATGTCCATAATGTTCGTAATGTCTGGTCCCTTTCCCAGTGCATCAACACGTCTTCGGCTGGCTTAATAATGGATACCGCGCACGATACGGATAAGCTATATCTTTAGTCTCTTTGTTGTTTTCCACCCGACGCCTTCGACTTCAATTAGCCGCGAGTGCACTCAATTTTTCGGTCTGCAGATAAAGATACTCATCTAGATGTGCACACCTTACACTAGTTACAAGAAAAATAGCTAGTTCAATTTGAGAAGGAGATGAAACAGTCTGGAACAGGTTCTTAATTTATTTTAGACTCCATTAAGTGTAAAATATTTACCTTTTAGCACTTTTTTATGCTTCCAAAATAGAGAGAAAATATATTCATAGAATTAATAATGGAGAAGAAACCCCTTCAATTAACTAAACCTAAAGGGCATTCGCTGACACACTCCCTACAATTTGCCCTGCAATCAAACTCAACTTTAACAGACCAATTACTGGCCATATGCCACTTCCGCCTCTTTGGCTTCATTGTCTCCTTTTATGGCGATCAGACATAATTATCCTTATCAAATCAGAATCGAATCGCTCACACAATCCGCCCGGATAACGACACGTAAGTCTGGCCGACTACTTGCGGTGCCTCCGCGTTTCGCCACTTTTGTTTATAGCCCTTTTACGGCTCTCTCAAGTAGTCCGGGGAGTACGGCTCGCAGGTTGGAGTCCCGGGCCGGAGGAAGTTTTTACGACGCTGCACTTGAACCACATCCGATGCGATCTGATCCAAGAACGGTGTCAGGGTCCAAGGAGACAAGTGGCGGAACAGCTCGTCCTGGTGGCATTTCAACACGTCGTAAAATCATCATCTGCCCGGCCGTTAGAGCGGCTTTTACGATCTATAAAACGCACATAAATCGCCGGGGGTGCTGGCTGCACTTTCGCCTTCGAATCAGCTCGATGATGGCGTTTAATTGCCAAAGGAGGAGGAGCGGAGCATAGACGGAGTCCATGTCCATGGACATCGACTGAGTCCCGGCAGCAGCAGCGATGAGCGAGTCATAAAAACCTGAGCGTGTGCCAAACAAATCGAGGGCAGTGTTTCTGTTTGGTTTACGGCATTTGTCGAGTAGTAAAAATGTCGTAAACGAAATTGTTATGAATTGCGGCAAATTAAATAAACATCAAATGCCAAATGTCTGAGCTTGTTTGTCTGTGGCTTTTATGTCTTGGCTGCGCTCATTGAATCTTTATGTCGGTCCGGGCCCTGATTTCCCCAGCAAATCTTCAAGCAGAGTGTTTAAAATGTCGTTAAGTTGATTTTAAAGATGACTGACACTCCGAGATGAGTGGCCATTTTACAAGTTATTGGCTGGCTTAGTTCTTGTAATGCTGGATAAAACAGACACTCGATATCCGCTAAACGAATCTGGAACCTCTAAGGAAAAGGCATCTCCTCCTCTAGCCTGAAAAGCACGAAAATGTGACCCCAAAGTTAAAAAGCAGGGAAAAATCCAACTGCAATCGGAGATAGCGATAAAGGGTACCAGAAGAAGCCATAAAGGAGACAAACAACAAACAGGCCAAGCGGCCAAAAGACTCGACACGACGCCAAAAAGGCCAAGCGCTGACTTGGTCCATGTCAATGGTTTTACAGTGGGTGGCAGCAGCAAATTAGGCGGTAAAATAATATTACAAATAATTAAATTCATTTTTACTTAAACATATATTTTGTATAAATTTTAACATAAAAGGCAATTTCATTTACTCGCGAACTTTACCTATACTTTTTTTTGTAGCGCCTACTAACACCTAACAAGCACGTGCTTGGTGTCGCAAGGGTCACTTGAGTGTACTGACTGTAGTCCAAGAGTATAAAAGGAAGTCTGATCAATTCTACAAGTATAATTCTAAGGAAATCCTGATTTATTGGACAATTAAATACATTTAAGTATTTAATTTCTTAAATTAATAATCTTATTTAAAGGAGGTATTTAATTTGTTTAATTATTTATTTAAATTCTAAATCTAACATGCTATTATATAGGAAATTACCTACACAACTGGATTGGTACGTTATATATAACCTAACCAAACATATTAATTTTTTTATTCAATTAGAAAATCAATATTCATTGCAGACTTCTTCTGTGCCGCCCATTGTCGACTTTGTGGGGAGCAGGGAGCAGGGGCTGCCTTGGCATTTTCTACCTACCTATGGGCCATATCGGACCTGAGCAGGCCAAGCCTTTAAAGCGGCCTGAACCCTGGTCTCGCCTGTGGTTGTTGTTGTTCCTGGCATTCCGGCATAGCAATGACCGCAACATTTACTGGGTCTGAATCTGAAACCGGGATTGGGTTGGCTCGGTTCGGACAGTGTTGGTATATACAAAGGAAATGTATTCGGTAACGGCAACAACAACAACAGCAACGAGGAGGAGGAAAACAACAACAAGGGGTTCCATAATGGCTGCGACATTCATTCGCATTCGTATCTGTGAGTGCATCTGTCTGTGTATCCGCGTATCTGTGTGGGATGGCCTGCAAGTCGCAAGATTTAAGATTGTCAACCATGTTGTTTATTGCTCTCTCAAGATTTGTTTTTGTACCTGGAGCGGGTTTATTTTTCTTAACTTTTTCTTCTGTTTTTTTCTTTTTTGTTTGGGGCTGTCCAGCTCTTTGTCGCTTATTCCGCGGAATTACTCAAAACGCTGAGAAAAATCTGGAGAAAGATACGGACGCAAACGCGAGAAATGTTCCCCAGTTGAGATGCGCAGGCATGTCCCTGATTTATCTTAAGCATTTTCCCTTCTTGAGGTTTAGTTTTTGTTGCCGCAAGTTGCTGAGGAGCCTTGGTAGCTTCCTTTGAATTCAATTAAGTTGCAGATGGATGTGGAGAAATGTTACTCTCTGGGTTGAAGGAATTTTAAAAGGAGTGGAAGGGATATCTGTCCGCTTAATGGGTTTTAAATTGTAGTAGAATATTTCGTTTAAATTGTACAATTAAAAAAACATGAGATATTTTTAATAAGTTAGCTTTTTAGGTAAGTTATGTTGGTATATCTTTAAGGATTTGGGTTCTAATTATCAAGTGATTCTAAATTACATAAAAAGGTCTGCATTTTCCACTAAGAAAATATGAAGCTCGAATTTCCCATATTTAAGAGAACTCACCATGTATTCCTTTCAGCAATCGTAGGCAACTCTTCCAACTCAATGAGAAAGAGGTCTCTTATCCTTAACCCCCTTGACTTTTCCGCAATTTAGTTTGCCGAACACATCCATCACACATGGAGTTATACCGATCGCACTTAACACTTTCCCATGGAAAATGGCACATATGCCATTTATGGCTTTTCATATTTTGCACACATTTTAACTCATTTCGTATTGCTGGTAAAAATACACTTAGACGACGGCTTCCGATGCGTTTTTTAGCCGATCCGCAACGTCCAAGCTGCCGGGAACTGGAACTCATACTGAGTGTTTACAAAACAGCAGCCGCCGAATCCCGATTCTCGAATCCCGGATCCCAGAACTCAGAGCCCCGAGGATCCTGGACCGCATGCAAAAGGGTCACGGATGCGGGCATTTGGACGGATTTGGACACGGCCGACGGTCGTAAATCATAAAATTTCCAAAGGCTGCTAAAAAACCAAATCCAAAACGGTTCGCCACGCAACGGGAATGCGCCATAAAAAATTGTGTGTGTCTGTGTGTGCGCTGTGGCCTTTTTTCTGTTTTTTCCGCTTAAAAATTCGCACCAAGGTCAAGATCGCTGGCGGCCATTAAAAAAAAAAGGTGCAGGTATGCCAGAGACCGACCATATAGCTGATACGCAGATAGAGCCAAAAAGACATCGCTCATTAGCAGCTGCACTTGTGTGTTTTTAATGAGGAAGGTTCCTCTGGCCTTGGCCGAGGTTTTTTATTAGCCGTGGCAAAAAATTATGACGGTTTTTCATGTTCTACTGTGAGCCAAGATCATAATTTGTTATGCCGTGAAATATTATTATGCAACCTGCTTTGTGATTATTAGACTTACCTTGAGCCACCTCCTTCAAGGTCTCTCTATCTATGTTTGCCTTGAAAACCCCATTAACAGGACTCGGTGGCAGCTGCCCTTTGGACCTTCCGCAGAGTCCTTCTCCATCCTTCTGTGCGAAATTCATGATGCAATTCAGAGCAGGCGTTGCACGAACATGAAAATTTACACGAACATGAAAACAATTGCGTAATTAAATTTGTTTTATGCAGTGTCATGTGTGCGGGAATGGGAGCCAACAGCTTTTTGGCAGTGCCACTAATTCATTGACTACATATTCTGCAGGAGATTTTGGGGAATTTAAAAACAGGATTTTACTTATTTGAATAATATTAAATTCAATACTTATGAGATCATTTTGTTCCTAGAAACCTAAAAGAACTACAGCTACAGTCGAGAACCTAACACGGATGGCGTACATCTTTTCATTTCAATTCCAGCCTTGTGTGCGATTTAATCGCCTTAAAACTGCATTTAAATCTCGTTTATAAAATGTTAAATATTAATTTGGTTAATTTTTAGTTAGATTCCACCTTTTCACCCAATTTTGTATTGTTTTTTCTCCTAAATTCGAGTTTAATTAGCACAAAGCCCTCGTATTTTGCCACCACTTTAAATCTCATAACAAAAGTTCGGCTTATATTAAATTCCCATCACGCACAGCCATTTACACACACGGCAACTGTATTATTTAGGTGCGTGGTATTAACTTTAATGCGATATCCTATCCGATGGTCGCCAATCAAAGCGCATTTAAAGCATAATTTGAAAATGGTATTTTTTGCACTTTAGGTCGCGTTATTAGCCTATCCGCATCATAATTAATCCTAAACACGCAATTTGCGCCAAATAATTACATTTAATACGGTCCCAGTCCCCCCTTCGGTGCCTTCGTTGTGGCAATTTGCATTGAAATGCTTAAAGTGAAATATATATGTATATGGCGGGTAATTAAAATGCATTTTATGCATACGTGCGGCTTTTCGCCCAGTGCACGGGTATAATGGCGAGTGCATTAACAATTAGCTGACCGCATCCATGGGTTCTCCTCTCCCTCCGAGTCGGATTTCCCTGTAACATGATCCTCCTAGAGCTGCAGCCGTTGTATCTCCGCCCACAAGTCCACTCCTTTCCAATTCCCTTCGGGACAACAGAGTGGACAGATTTATGGGGCCCGGCTGCTTGGCCTGTAAATCTCTGGGCCCCCGGCTGCAGGGCAATAAACACGCGTTGGCCAGGACAGCTCAAGCTCAAGAAACCCCACCCACCCAGCCACGCACCACCAACTCCAGCCACAACGCCCACCTCGAAGCCTCCTTTGGCCAGCTTCAGTTTGGGGCCGCCAAAAATCTCTGGCCATAGATGCACCGAAAAAAATTAAAATAAAAGATCTCAGATATCGTTCAAGTTCCTCAATTCTTTAATATCTTCAAAGAAATAAATGTTAATAAATTAATAAGCCAAGAAACCAAAACAAGGTTCAATATTAAACAGAATTTTAGAGTTAAAACTCTTACCTTTTGATTTTCTCTCCGTGTGATGGCCAAGCAGCAAAACTTAAATGAAAATAAAAAGGAAGAAAAAAAGAGAAAAAGAGAAAAAGAAACATACCTACGTATAAATAAATATATGTATACATGCTGTTGTAGGCTGTTGTTGTAACAAGATTTAATTTCGTAAAAAAGTTACTCACGAAATTTACGAGGAGTACATGGCGTGTGGTTGGCGATTTTTCCACATGGTTCGCCTGTGTGTTCGCATAAAGTGTTGCCGCCAAGATTTATGCGTCATGAATAAACCCCAGGGGGGGAAGCAGGGGGCTAGGGGGTCACGGGGGTGGTGCCAAGAAACAGCGCTCACAACAATACGAACAACACCAATGTGTGTCGCCACAAACTGGCCCACAACAACTTTGGCGCAAACAAAAAAAAGTTACAGCTCCGCGGGCCAACACAAATAATACCAATAAATGAATTCCGTTTACATAAGGAAATACTTTGGGCCAGAAACAAAAGGAAAAATCGATTTACTTTTACATATATTTATTAGCGAGCGAAAAAAAAGTAGCTTTGCTTGTGTTTGGTTAATGGAAATATAACTCAAAATGTTGGTAAATCAAAGGAAATTACTTTAATAAAAGAAGCTTATGATTTGGGTTTACGTTTAAGTTATGATTTAACTTAAGATGAAGTTCAAAGAATTATTTAAGCTTATTGTAAGGCTTTATGGCTCAATAACTCATGGGTTATTGTTGTTATTTACTCTAGATTAGTTGGAGGTTTTAGGTTTTCTTAGATTTCAATTATTCGTCAGACTTAGCTCAGCTTTAGCTTTCATTTTTATTTCCAAGTCCCAAAAGCCTTTATTAAAATTGTTTAAATCACAATCCACTTAATAAGAGGTTTATGTGGTAGATCCTCAAGCCTCTCCTCGTTCTGCTTAAGCTCAGAACGATCAAATATTGGCAACACGTTTGGCAAATGGTCCACCGAGTACTCTGGCAATTGAAGAGCGACCCTGAAGATGGTGGAACAATTGCATGTGGGGCACACAATTTATGGGCCTGGCTAAATCAAAAGGATCTGGGGATTGGCCAGGCTAGGGCTTGGCCACGGACCGACTTGGCTGGCAATAATCCAGTAGAACGCCATAAAAGCTGTTTATGGTTTCGCGCTCCTTGTGCGCCATAAATCGAGCCGGAAAAGGAGGAGAGACCCTGGATCTGGATTCAGATTCTCGGTCCTAAGTCTGGAGCTGGTTCTGCCAGTGGCCAGGGGGGCTGCCAAGACAGGCGTATATAATTTAGTTATAAAAATAACTGCAGTGAGAGCGGTGTAAGATGAGATCTACCGGAATGGCCGGATCCCCAGGTAAAGTCGTACCTAGGAGTCCGCCCCCGGGCACCGACATGGAGCGGCGTCATTGTAAATTAAAAATAAATGAAGTGCGTGCTTTCCATTTTCCATTTTTCCATCGCCGCCGCCACCTCGTTGCAGTTTGCCGTGGAAATATTTCGATTAAATTATTTATCAGGCTTTTTGCATCGCTGCATTCGCGATTTATGCGCGGTAGCAAAAAATGCGATTCGGATTTTCGATTCGATTTTTCAGCTGCCGTGCGAGTAAAAGCCAATTAAATATTTTTATCAGTAGATTGCAATGCGGATGGGTAATTTTATTATTTATGGCATTTTCTGGGGCAACAACAAAGGCGGAAAAAAGCCTGAAATTAAAACCGAAGTTGAGTTTCAATTTGCCAGAGCCAAATGAAAGATAGCTTGGATGCACAGAGAAAAATACACAAATGGAAATGTATTTGTTGCTTTATGTTTCTTTGATGATATTATGATTATGATGGAAGTCATATTAAAAACTTAAAATAGTGTAATGTAGGGTTTATTTATAGATTTTGAGATGCGAATATTTATAGATATATCTAACCATGATATTTATGTCAAAGAAATGCTTAAAATAATAATGCTAAGTTTCAGATAAATATAAAAAATATGTAGATCTGTTAGTGATATATTTTCCTTATGCAGATTCCCTCATAAATAATCCTTGACAAAAATTGCAGGAGCAGAAAGGGGAATGGAATGAAAGCCCGGCCATGAGTGTTAAATAAATTCAGTTGGAGAAATTAAAAACGCAAATGTTCTCTCTCGCTTCTTCCTCTCGGAAAATGTATATTTCCACTTTGCATTTCCTTTGCCATGCAGCTGATGCTCCATTCCCCAGAGTAACAACACCCCCTTAATATCCGTCTGGGCGACTATTATTAGAAACATTTTGCAGATATTTATGCGGAGCGTGACGCGTTCCGTTGTGCGCCTCTGTGCCCCCTCTTCGATGGAAAATCGGCGTCCATGGCGTTCGTCTGCATTTCCATTTGCATAATCGCTTTCGATTCCTCGCACGGCCCGCGCCTTAAATGAGTTATTCCCGTATTTGAGTGTGTCGCCATTGCTGGCTGCCGTTTCGATTAGTGAATCAATAAGGATCTGCTCCGCATTCTAATGCGATTTATGGTCGAGCAGATCCCAGAACCTGGGCAGATTGTCGCATAATTTTATTCCGATTCGTTTTTTTTTTTATTTCACTTGCTGGGAATAAAAGAATTTAAAGTAAAGTGCAGGGAGCTGTCAAGGGGATTGGCTCTATCCAAATCAGGGTGAAATAATACCGCAGAAAATGAGATTACTTTAAGGGAGTATAATACATATTCCATCCAAGTACGGATCATAAAGTATGGGGTATAGAAAGACCTTAAGCAAATAATAATTATGGTGTAAGTGTTCACAATTGTAGCTGGAATGGATACAAAACAAACCAACAATAATTAAGGGTTTACAATTGCAGATACCACTAGTTATAAATGCATTTATGTACCCCTTTGATTGACTTTACATATGAGGAAAATACATCAAAGAAGGAGCCACTTAATGGAAAGTTAATTTTAAGATACTTGCCTATATAATTTCTAGAGAATTATAAGAAGCAACAGCAGCGTCTTTAAACCACTTATTTGTAAATGTAATGGTACTACACACAAAACTTGAATAATTACCAGTTAAACCACGAATTTGTTAATTATTTATTGCATTTTAATGTACAAATATTAAGTACTCGTAATAAATATAAAATAATGCTAATATAACTCTTTCTTAATTGTCTATTCAACTTATAAACAATGTGTTACTTATGTCAACGCCAAGCCACTCAACCCGCTGATGTTTTCCATTGCCAAAGTCGGGGGAGTAACCCCGATTCGGCAGTGATATAAATATTCATTACATTATTTTTAAGGCCAACTCCCACACAACTCGATGACGATCCAGACGACGCATTTAATTAAAACATTTTCGAGTCGCGAAATTTACGATGCCTTTTTCGAGGCGGGATCAGGTCCGGATGCGGATCTTTCTTGCGATTCGGAGAAGCTGAAAAACGAGCTGCGTTACAATTTCGCTGATTGCGCACAATTGCAGGAGATACGGATGCGATTTACATGCCAGGAGGGGGATTCACCTAAGGGGGTAAACACACAATGGCAATCAGCGGAGCCAGCGCAGAATTTATAGTTCACTCGACGCGGCCAAGCCAAAGTTCATAAAGTTTCATCAAGCAGAAAGGGTTTTGGCCGGGTCCACCACAAAGGCGCATGAATATTGGAAAGCCACCAAGACGACGGCGAAGATGGCGGAAAAAAAATATATTTCGCAGCGAGCTCCTTAAAATATGCAAATGAAGAAATAAATTTGCATCCCTTTTTTGTGTACATCACACACACACAGAGTATCTATGTGTGTTTGCTGCAGTCACTCAGCACACACGGAAAGAAAAGTATTTCAAGTTTAGGAAAATGCATAAAGATAGCTTTAAATATGAACAAATTCCAAATTGTAGTTTAATTTAATACAATCTCCATTTAAATTAAATTGTACTTAAGTTTCTATAGAGATATACCTTATATTTAACCGATTTTTGTTATAAATGAAATTTTTTGTAGTGTGCAACAAATACATTTTCAGAGAACGAGCGGTGCTCGGACTCACGTCCCGGGCATAAATAGCACTAGCATATTCAAAGCCTCCAGAGGCTCTCGTGCTCGCCGCAGAGTCAAAAGATTAAGACACAAAATTCTTTATATGCTAAAGCGCAAATAACATTAAATTAAGCAACTTTTTCTGCTCTCCCCGGAGGAGCTTCGCCGCAGTCGAGGATGCGGATGAGCAGGAGGCTGGGATGGGATCTGTAGATGGAGCTGAGCTGGAGCTGGAGCTGAGAGGGAGTCCAGAGTCTGGAGTCAAGCCAAGGCTAAAGTTTCTTGCGGTTAACGGCAATTTATGCATTTCGGGTTTTAATTCTAAAATTGTGACTCACAACAGGCGGAGGCACTACAGCTTCAGCGGCGAATGAGAGTGTGGCTCACCTAATGGCTTTGGCTTTGTTCCGGCATACATTCTCCATATATACTATACTATTCAGACGTGTAGCAATTACGGCATTTGTGTTTCTAACTTTTACTTTGGATGCAGAATGGCCCAGGACAGCACTTCAAATTACATGGATGGATATGGCGGTTAACGAGGAGCAGAACTTAAGGAAACGCAACTGAGGCTTTAAATTCTATGAGGATTTAATAAATATAACATAACATGTTACATACCTTCATGATCTTAAACTGCCCATTACAACTTCCCTCTTACCTTAACATTAACATAATTCAATGCTTCGATCTTTTCATGATCCCTAACTTAACTCTGTTTGGTTTTGTCCATCACCTGACCGATTATCTACCTATTTACCAGCCAATTTCAGTCCGTTTAGTTACATTGTTGACGGGAAGCCCCATTGCTGGGGCAATGGCAAGCTCATTAAATGGCTAAAATCTCCCGAGGAAACGTGGAAAGGCGGCAATTCACTTACGAGAAGCCGAAACAATGGAGCATCTCGCCGACTCTCGACAGGCCATAAATGGCAGCTAAGCAGGGGAGTTATGGCCAGCGAGGCTGCCACCAATTTGCCACCAAGGATGCGGGCCCATTAATGGAAACATGTGCAAGGCCCGGGTCGAGAGGCTGAGATGCTGCCAATGGACCAACGGTTCAGAGTGCACAGCAAGAAATAGGGATTAAATTTAACTCCTAAATTTAAAATAAAGCAGATATTTGTGAGAGAATTTAAAATTGATTTTATTATTAACTGGAACAATACACACTCATGTTCAAGGCTTTTAACTGATAGGTTAACTACAGTTTAACTTTAAGACACTGTAAGCAGTGAACTCTTATAAACAAATACATATTTTTTCAAGTGTCCAGATTCCTGTTTCCAAATGGCGTGTTGATGCGCTGCCAAATTGGCCGGCGACTGCAGAATGCGTGCGAATGGGTCGAAATTGCATTAAATCATGCATTAACCATGAGCCAGAAACCCGCTCTTCAACTCCAACTCCAACGCCGGACTCCACCTCCGTCGGCAATCCTCAAGACCTCAATTTGGCAGCAATCCTTTGTTGCCGCCAGTGCAGACAATGTTTTAAACATCGTCTGGTTGAAATGAATTTTTATTGGCCACGAGGTTTCTTTGACATTCGCTGGGCTTTTGTGGGTTTCATGAATTTTCCACCGCCAGCTAGAGAGGTCCTGCTGCTGTTGCAGTATCTGCCATCCCGATAATAACTTAATATGAGTTTTTAATCCCGGTCCGAGACCACCCCAAATCCACTCAGATGATTAAAAATGATAAAATTGTTTAGTGCCGACGGCAATGGGTCTCCCGGGTGCCCTGAGCTGCTATACACACATTATAAAATGGTCGCCGGGATCAGCGAAAAGGGACAGGACGACAGGACGTGTGTCTGATTACGGGCAAACTCTCTCTCTCTCTGTGTGTGTTGTCCTTTTTCGCCAGTCCTTTTTCCCTTTTGCCCCTTTTTCCCAGCATCGCATTGCCCGAAAAGCAAACAGGAAAATGTCAAAATTTAAGCTCACCAGGAGCCATGAATGCTTAATTGTGTCGCCAGCTCCTGGTGTGGGTGGGTTGGCCCTGAATTTAGGGTGGCTCAAGCGTAATTAAAGTCGGCTTACGGCGGCCATATATGGGCTTGATGGGCTGCCGAAAAAGGGTTCAGGTTTGCAGGTTCGAGTTGGCAGGGTTGCGTGCCGGCGCTTTATCAACCTGATTTGCGAGATTGGATTTTCGCCCGTCGGCAGTCCCGGGGCTTATGTGGCTTTATTGCGGTCTTAGCGGTCCTGTGGTTCGCTCCCATTTCAATCCAAAAATGTCCTTAATACACACATATATATTTCAGCAAAGTTTAACAAATTAATTCCGCAAAGTTTTCGCAACTTTTGTACAATTTGGCCGGGGTCCAAGGGGGCGGCGATCTCTGGCAGAAGAGATGAGCCCAGGATTTGCTCTTGGCTCAAATATATTATTCTTGGCCAAGTCCCCGGAATAAATTTACATGTCAAAGGCAGAAGTGAAGCTTAAAATTAAGAATATTACGGAAAGTGATTGAGTTTTTACTAATTTACGCTAAGAACTTGGTTTTACTTTTCTTTAAACCTTACCTACTTGCTATCCTTTTTTATATAATCAATGGATGGACAATTAATTCACCGCCCTTGAATCAGACTTTCCCTATTAAAGCCCAATTGGCGACCTTAAAGCCTAACCTTCCGATGACTCTTACTCCGACTTCCGATGACTCGTCGCACCCTCCCTGAAATCCGAACTGCGAACTCTGAATTTCGAATCCTTTTTCAGCGAAATGACTAACGAGGGCCCCGAAATATAACAAAGTCGCACACGAGGTGAGCCCGGTGGCCGTTTCGTGATCCGTCAGCGTTAATCAACCTTTCTGGCTGGCAAGAAAGGTGAGTCCCTGTCCCGAGCTGTTATCCGTATGGGAACAAAGCCGAAACAAAGCAGCGGGAAAATGCGAAACCGAACACGAAAGTTGACATCACGGAGTTATGTGTGTGTTGTTGTTGTTGTGTTGTTGGCCCCTTGTTTTGCCGCAGAAGTTTATTTTCAACTTTTCCCAGGCGGCGGCATGCGAGAAATGCGGCCAACTTCGTCGTCTCTCCTTAATGGCCCCCCCGAAAAAGGACAAAACGTGTTTTTAATTACTCGTACTACGTGCCCCCTTTCGGTATTTATGTGCGGCATTATCCGCTGCAAAGTTTGCAAACTTTGCCCGAAAAAAGAACGAACCCAGAGCTTTCTGCAAATCGCAAACAGTTTCGAAGCGTTCAATGGCGCATTAAAAACCGATTGCCTTTGGACGGCGGCCTTCGGCCCATAAATTCAATTTCCGCGCCATGAATTCCAATTCCATTAATTCCACTAAATTGACCCGCGCGCCATCTAGCGGCATGTGGACGCACTGCGGCGCAATGGGGCATACCCCCTCGGTCCCCCATTCTTCACTACAATTCCGGCTTTAAAGTGTGGATGCGGCCTGTGGAACCCAATCGGTTAAGGAGCGGCTTACACTTACCTTTACCTGCGGCCCATCTGCCATTCCCCAGGCAGAACCTGTTTTCAGTTCGGGAGCGAAGCGCCTGGCAGCACGGGTTACGGAGCTTCAAATAGGAATTAAGAGACTTTCAAGGCCTTGGTTTTATATTTAATATGTCTTTCTTTATTTTATTAATATTTTGAAGACAGAGTTTTACTATTGGGAGCGTGATTCGTTCATATGAAGACTGTGGGAAGTATTTAAAGCTATGAAACTAAGCAATAATTAATTAAACTTAAAGTTAATATTAATATTTGAGAGGTTTTTATAAAATTAGAGTTGTAAGAAGATCTGCAGTCTATTATCCTTAAGAATTTAGCTAGATTCAAGTAGTTCCTGAAGAATTGAATAACCAGAAAAGCACCTGCAACTAAAGAAATATATAAATTAGATCAAAATCAGTAATTGCTCATGGTCAGGTCTTAACTATAAGTATTTCAAATAAAGCTTCTGTTTCAGTACAAGTATAGTACACATATAATTAGATACATTAAACACAAAACAGTATTCTCCTCGTATAAAACAATAGACCTTTAACCCAAATGCCACCAGCAAATGCCATAAAAATAAGTAGTAGTAGTTCTCAGCGAAATCAACTGGTGGAACCACCGAATCTCTCTCACTCCTGTGTTTGTCTCAAACCAACCTGAAGGCAGGCAATCTCTAAGGCCGCTCTCCCCAGAAGCACTTCGCTTTTAGCCATAACAATTACAGCCATAACATAAATTGCCGCAGCACCCAAACACAATTAAAATAACTGTCATTGTATTGGCATTAAATGTCAATTTAAGCGAGTGCGTGTCATTCACGGCTTGTCCTTCCCCATATTCATTCCGCTTCCTCACTTTCTCGCTCTCTATATATACATATATCTATATATACATATATCTCCATATCTGCTCAGATTGGAAGTTAGAATCGGAGCCAGTTCGTCGTCATCGTCGCCTGGCGGACGAACATCCGCCTCACTCTGCGCCGCATTGTATAAATATTTTCACAGGACGCCAGCCAGCAGGGATTTCGGGAGTGTTTGGCAGCCGCACATTCAATAGATTTTCATCACTTGCACTGCGGAAAATTAAACAAACATCCCCCAGCTGAGGCCGTGCTGGCCTGGGATTTTTTCCAGGGGTTGGCTGCTGCCGGCCCGCCATATTGGTATCGATTTTCCATGTTGTGGTGGAGTCTTCCATGGCGAACAGGATTTCCTCTTCTGCTCGGCTGCTCGTGTAGATACAGATACAGCCTCGGATGCGGATGCGGATGGGAAGCCACCCGCGGCTTCATTCAGCCAAAGAGTCGATCAACTGGCGGCGCCGGATAGTACCACAGTCAGGATCATGACTGTTAGAGGCATTAAATATGAAAATATACCAAATTCTTGGTTTGGAAATCGCTTATTATTAAGCCATAATTACACGAAAGAGAATACCTTCTTATAATAATTATAATTATCGAATTTTCTTGACCTTTCACCTGTATTATGCTTGTAGTAACCAATTATATTTAAAGGAAAATCATTATTGGATTTTGAAATAAGAAAAGAAAATACAAGGATCTTATATCCTAATTAAATTCTTCTTGAATTAAGTTTAATTTTGTTGATATAAATAATCCAAATTATAATTATAAATACGACTTACGCTCATGTAGTGAACTGTACCATTCTGCCTGAACAAAAGCGCCGATACACTGCCCATCACTCTCCATTCGAATCGATGGCCGAGCTTCACAATGGCTGCATGGCGACTTCCTGCAGGGAAAAGGCCACCCAGCCAACCCCCTTTTGGGGGCAGAAGGCGAGAAAGGACTCGTTCCGGGATCATGAATCAGGCGAGTGGCCATAATTCTGTCGGCAGATAAAGCTATTACCGCCATGCCGGATAAGTGCGCAACTCGCGCTCCGAGCGGCGTTGTCCCCGTTAGATTAGAATTTAAATCCGGTGGCAGGACGCAGGCCACCCACCCCGACAAACCCTGCTCGCACACAAAGGATATCACCCCCCGAAATGGCCGGGAACTCCGCTTTCTGGTCTGCTCTTTCTTGGGGGATGGTTTTCGCTCCCGGTGCTCCTTGTGCTCCCTGCTTCCTGGACAGCGCAGCTTAATACAAACATTGAATAAATCTCATTGCGGCGTTTATTTTAATTTCTACGTAAACATAAACTACGAGCGCCAAGGGAGCGGCCGCCCTTTTCGTGGGATGTCGGTGGAGGATACCCAGCAGGATACGAAGACAGGACACCGGGTCCGGAAAACCAGTTCGCTCCGTTGAATTTATGCCCTTATATATTGCAATTTACATGGCATTTATAATTTCTCATTTTAATAGGAATTTGTAGGGATTTCTTCCGAAGGATGCCTTTAATTAAATGCATATAAGGAAGCAGAAGTATTTATTCATTGTTTTCTAGAGAAAGAAATTCAATATATAACTTAAATTTTATTCTAAAGTTAATTCAAGGATCATCACTTTTAAAAATACCAATAAATAAATTGTTATCTCGTTTTCAACCATTGCAGGTATTCATTATAATAAATCCAATGACTGCCGATCCCATCTTGGAAGCCATTTACATTACATATTTCATTTGATTCATGTCGATGCCCTCCCAGAATTTATTCGACGCATTTGCATGCATAATGACCAATTAATAGCTGCGGACTGGGACAGGACAGGACACCTCGAGCACGTTCGATAACCTTTCCCTTTCCCTGCCAGATTGCAGTGTTACCCTAATGAACTGCTACTCGAGGGCTCAAACTTAAGGAAAGCGGTCCAAACAAGGGGGGGATTGGGAAAAAATCAGCAACTTAATGTTGCATTTTATCGCCAAGACGCGCTGCTTCGCTCACCTTATCGCAGCCGAGGCAGATGAGGCCAGGAGGGTTCCACTCCGGGGTTGGCAGGACTATCTAGTCGGTGGTGGGAAATGGGAACGAATTCGGCAGCATGTTTGTATAAATTTTTTATAGGTAATACACTTAAGGAAACGACACTTAGAGTCATCATTACAAGCGCTTCGGCTGCAATAACAGGCCATCTTGCACATAGTTTTCGCAATTTACTTGATCCCCGGCGTGCGGCCCAGAAGGGATTGGCAAGCTCGACCTGGAACTGGGTCCTGGAGGGGTTAGGTTTTGCCACTGGGAGTTGGTAACTGCTACTGGCAACTGCTGGCCTCAAGTGCCCATGGCAGTCGATTAGCCATATTTAGGCAAACTTCGGCCCGCAGCGGATGGCGTTTTCATCATTCGCTATTGGCCATAAAGGACACCGGTGGCAGGTTACGAGCTCTTGCCAAAATATAGCTGACTTTTAATCTTGAGGGGGCCATCTTTGGCTCAACAAAATGTACCCTAGGCTGGGGAAAAATGATATATCTGTAGGTCAAAGAATATTAAACTGTAGGAGTTTGAGATTTAGATTTACCCAATTAAATTGTAGCGGATATAAATAGCTAGAGTAGGGGAATACCTAAAAACTATATTACTTTAAGTCGAAACCTTGAACTTAAATGTACTATTAGCAGAATATAAAATAATTCTAATAACGCTCTACCGAACCCTTAAAGAACCTGGGGAAACCCGTATCTGCCAGACAGAGACTTACCCCCTTACGCCCCAATGATTGCCAATCGCTTCTAATAATGCAATTGATTCTTGATTTGCACTCTCCATTTTGATAATGCCCGCCGGAAAAGCGGAGGAAAAGCGAAGGAAAAAGAGCACAAGTCGCGAGGGCAACGTGCGCATTCCATAAATCGCCGCTTCATTTTCGCTACATTAAACGTCAAAATATGAACCCATTTGTGAAACATTTTTGCCGCTGCCCCGAATGGCACTAGCCCATTATAACTACAACAACAAGGGCGATGGCAACGGCGGCGGCACCAAAAACAGAGGAATCCTTGCGGACCCAACAATATTACGGCAATAACGAGACGGACAAAAGGAAAACTACATGGCGAGCACGGGAGAAGACTGGCCAGAGGATATGGCATCGGAAATGGTCGACTGCAGAGTGGCTTTAACTTAAAATGTTCCATTGTACTTTCCTTTTTTTCTGAACGCAAAAATTAAAGCCTTAATTTCTACCACATAATATTTGTTTTCTTTCTTTATTAGTTAACTATTTTGAATCAAGTTAATTATATTATAAACTAAATGGAAGTTAAGTTCGGGAAAACGAAGACATTCAGACAAACAAGGATCCAAACTATCTCCTTCACTATGATTCAAACTCACAACTAAAATCATCATACCCGGCAAGGGTATAAAAAGGGAATTACAATGAAAATATAAATTAATTTATATTATTTCATTATGTGAACCAAACCAACTGTAGCTAGTCCGAAGAAAGGCATCATACTTACTCAAAAATATGGACACAAAGACAGCATGATTTGTATGAGTATATATTTTATATTTTATTTTTAATAATACTTTCTCAACTGCCTCTTCCATAATCTTAATTCTTTGAATTTCCTTAACAGCTCTTAAAGTTGCTTGAAACTTAAAATAAAAGAATAACTTGTGATTGGAGATGACAAGGAGAACTGTGCTACAAGCAATTTCATCTTCTTATTCATGAATTTCCGGCGGAACGAGTCCGCCGAGTGCCATTCCCGCCGTTGTCCTCCATCGAAGGGGGGGCAAAAAAAAAACGGAGGGGCGGTTCCGGATCCGGAATCGAAATCGAGTCGATGAGATGCGCACGTTCCTGGAAAAAGAAGACAACAATGAAACTCATATGAACCGTGCAGCATGACAGTCCCGGTCTCCGGGGGCTTTGACTCCCGCTGCAATTACGAGTATTTTTTAACTGCTTATTGCGTTTTCGTCCTCCCGATCCGATCCCATTTCCTGCCACCCCCCCCAGCAACAAGCCAACAAGGACCCGCAACTGAATTTCATTCGATTTCAATGCGAAAGGGGATCTCGAGAGCTCGCCAATAAAAATTAACGATACACGCATACACAGTTCACAAAATGTCGGGCCGAAGTATCTGCTTTTCCCTGTGTTTTTTTTTATTTTTTATTTGTGGGTGGTGAAATTTCAATTTCGTTGGAAACCGAATTGCGTTTGCCAAGATGTTTCCTTACAAGCACGCATTTAAAGGAGCTTAGTTTACATTTTTAGGAATATGTTTTGGATAATGAAAACGGGGGCTTTCTTTATAGAAATTGTATCTCTTTAAGAATTCTATTGAGACATATTTTAAAGTGATTTAAGCCTAACAGAAGTAGTACTTATACTCTTTAATTAAGAAAAATATTGTAGCATAATTTAACATATGAAAATTATATATTTCGCATCATAATGTTATTAGATAAATCACAAAATGTAACGATTATTTAATGAATATCTGATGCCCTTAATCCTAGCCTTCAAGTGATAAATAATCCAAGTTTTTCATCCACAACAAACTAAGTAAATCTTAGATATTCATTAGAATATGTATTTACTGTTAATGGAACATTAACCTAACCAAGAATGACCTATTTTGGCAGTAATTACCATATTCCCCATACTTACTACGACCATCTTATGGAGCTTTCCTCTAACCAAACCATATGAGCATCCCGTTTATAACGATACAGTCTCCCATCCGCAATCACAACATCATTAAAAATCGCTGCTCCACTTTTCTCAATTAACCGCTCGAGCATCGTAATTCTGCGACTAAAATCTAATTTAGTTCGATGGCATACGTTGGCATAAGGAAAAGGAAACACAAAAATATACTTCTTTTTGGCACAGCGCAAGGAGGAACTCGTACTCCGAAGGTCGTAACAATATTTTCACGTTTTTCCCAAGTCCGGAATGAGTTTTTGAAATTTATTTGGGGCTCGGTGGCAGTGCAGGAGGAGGAGACTCCGAACCAATCCGAAAAACAGCCTTGGAGGGAGGGCAACCAACAGGCGAGTGCCATTATTTTGATACTCAAGGCTATTAACGTTAATTTTCGTTAGTTACGTAATACCTTACGCCCACACACACACACACACATACATATATATCGAGTTCCATTACGGAAATTCCCATTCCATCTTCGACTTTTTCCCGGGGGTAAAACAAGCATCCGCCATGCGTGTTCCCTGGATGTGTGTGTGTGTGCTTAACCCCACAACGCCCAAGTGAGCATTTTCCAACTCCCATCCCGTCACCTGCTCCAGCGCTTTTCCTGCCATTTTCCCGGGTGTCTCAGTTCGTCCGGAGGCCGCTGGCATTAAGGAGATTTACGAGTACATGATTTTGCATGTTCGGTGCCCCCGATGCCATTTAGATTCGCTTAGGTACATTTTCATCCTGGCACCCACACAGCAGCCACACACACGCACACACACACTCGCTACGTGTGTGTATTTGCGTACGCATTTAATGGCCCATTAGTGCTATCAAATACGCATAAATATCTGCACTTTGCCAGGAGTACACACACACCCCGGCAACCCGGACACCCAGGCACCCGGACAGATACCCGTACGATTTCAAAATACGACTCCCGGATGCGAGGAATCCACACATGTGCATATCCTCCGGCCGGCGAACAAATATTTGCAGATCCCAGTTTATTGCCGACTTAGTTGGGGGCGTTTCAGGGGGATTTGGAAATGCAATATTGTAAATTGTTGGCCCACAACGACCCCAGCTATTTTTGCTGGGAAAAGCATAATGAGTTGTATAATAATTACTTGTCCCACAGTCCGGTCTGGTAAATAGGAAGGGGCAAGTGCCGTTGAGTATACTCTTCCTTATCGTGTTGGAGTGCAAGCCTTTCGTAAATCAATTCAATTTATTATCTTATTTGGCAGCTTAAATATAAAAGGTAAACAGAAATATAAACTATATGTTTTATTATCTGAAAAGGCCAGTTTCAGCTCAAAAAAATATCTCGTTAAGTTTGAAAGAAACATTTAAAAAAACCTATTTAAAAACTA
Source organism: Drosophila kanapiae (assembly GCA_008042475.1). NCBI lineage: Eukaryota > Metazoa > Arthropoda > Insecta > Diptera > Drosophilidae > Drosophila > Drosophila kanapiae. The sequence continues at coordinate 36,340 of VNJM01001623.1, forward strand.
GGAAGGTATTTGCTTTTATGTCAAAATAAACCCCTTTATTATAACTTATTTTTACATGAATGAAAGATCTTAAAATTTAAAGTAACACCATTAATAGAATACGCAAGCTATGAGGTAAAATCAAATCGTAATATCTGGACTCATTGGGGGATTTGCATATTGTGATTTCGGCTGCCAATCTTCAATAATGAAGTCACAAAGTGTAAGTTCTCTTCCCGAAACTCGGAACCCTTGTCTTAATTTTAAAAAGGGATTCCTTTTTTTTAGGTAACTAATTCTGTGTCCGTGGTGAAAAACCAGCCGGAGCTGATGCCTCGACATTCAAAGAAGTCGCCGCCGCCACCGCCGCCGGAAGCCGAACCCGATCCTCAGCCGCCCGTAACCTCGTGGTTTTCGAGGACGCCGAAGGCAAAGGCTCCCGAACCAGATGTTGTGCCGCCTCCTGTGTACCGCGTGAACAATGCTGGCCTATACCAGGCCACTTTTTACAGCAACATAGGATCCTTCTTTTTCGGGATCGCCATGGGCTGGACTGGCGGGGCTCAGAGATCGGTCATGGAGCAGAGCTCGTATGGCTTTAAGCCCTCGACTGCTCAGTGGCAGATTGTCTGCATGCTGCTCACCCTGGGAGCGACGGTCTGGTGCCTGCCCACAAGCTTCCTTCTGCGGGCCGTTGGCTGCAAGAGGACGATCCTGATGCAACTGCTACCGAACACATTGGGCTGGTGCCTTACAGCCTTCGCTCAGAGCATTCCAATGCTGTATGCCGGCCGCTTCTTCCTTGGAATGTGCGGAGGAGCCCATTGTGTCGCCGTGCCCATCTACAGCGCCGAGATCAGTACGGTGCAGAAGCGGGGCATGATGGGCGTGTGCTTCCATGGGGCCTGCATGATCGGCGTGATCTACAGCTTCGTGATGTGCAGTGTCCTAGAGCTGAGGATCGTCAATATCGTCAATCTGATGCTGCTTGTGTTCGGACTGTTGCCGTTCCTGATGCCGGAGTCACCGGTCTACTATGCGAACCGGGGGCAGATACCGCTCGCGGAGCACAGCCTGCGCTGGCTGCGTGGCAAGAACCACAATATGCTCCGGGAGCTGGCCTCTCTGACGAGAAAGCCCTCGGAGAGCCAACACGACCAGCGCCGTTATCCGTTGCGGGGCTTCAAGTACAAGATGACCCGAAGAAGCCTGGTCCGGTGTGTGGTTTTGGCCGTGCTCCAGAAGCTGAGCGGCGGCTTCGTCTACATATTTTTCACCTTTGATTTCCTGGCATGCCAAAAACTGTCGTATTGCTGGGCCATCATACTGGCCTTCTCCACTGTCCTGGGGCTCCTGCTCTGTTTTTTTCTCGTGGAAAAAGTGGGCAGAAGAAGCCTGATCATCGTCTGCTCAGCCATCTCGTTCTTCGCCTCCGTCATCCTAGGCATTGGCATTAAACTGTTTCTGGTCAATGGCGGTACGGTCCTTCCGTATATTAATTTGGTCTGCATGAATCTGTTTGTGTCCACTTATGCTGCCGGCCTCGGGACCCTAACCTGGTTGCTTAGCGTGGAGCTGCTGGTGATGCCGATGAGGCCGCTGGGCTGCTCTATCGCCGCCACGATAAGCTGGCTGACCGCCCTCATCGCCATCATTTGGTACTCCGCCCACGAGAGCATCTGCCAGTCGTACATATTCGTATGTTTCGCCATTGTTGCCGTGGCTACCCTGCTCTTTACGCTGGTTTACATACCGGAAACCAAGGGCCAGTCCCTAAATAAGATCCAGACACTCATGGGCGGGATCATAAGCAGGCCCACTGTGACAACCGTTGACTCCAGCAGCAACGACGAGTCGGACGCTTAGGATTCCAGGCACACTTTATTGTTTTTGGAATATGTCTCAAGTATGCGTGGATTACTCATTATCAAAGCTTGTATATAGTATAATATATTTAACTGAAACAACATGTTTTTAGGGTAAAATAATGGGTATCGTTTGACCGCAGTCATTTCGCTTCACTTTGGCTTTCTAGCAGGCGTACGACAAGCCAGAAAAATACTAAGAGAGTAGCTCTTGCGAGAGCTAACTAGACAGTTATGAAAGTGTTGTTTTACACTGTAAATTCATTGGCCGTGCTGACACATTTATGATTTTATGCGCCGAGCACTGCGAAAGCCAAGGCGACCAGACGGCGGGCGGACTGCTGGACATCGAGTTCCCGACTCCAACGCATATAAATATTAATTTGCATTTTGTCACATGATTTAGACAGCCATAAAGTCCAATTAATGAGCCACTGCAGCTGCGGGCCACATTGAGATAAATGCCCAAGAATGGGCCGAGTGATGGTCGCCATTTCGCCAATACTGGGGCATGGTATGTACGTTTCCCAGGCGATCATCTCGATTTATCTATCCGCAATTAATTCAATTAATTCACCTGACCGCCAGATACGTTTGCCTTCCCACGAGCTCCGCATGCAAATCGGGGTTGACATTTTGCGGCAAATATACGAGGCACCATAAAAATAGTTTACGACTTTTAATTACGGACACAGCGTGCGGTCCCCAGAAGCACAGAGACGGGAAACCGGGGCGAAAAAAAAGTAAATATATATAATGGCTGAGCCTTGTGCCTTTTGTCTTTCCTTGGTCGCCTCTTCCTGGCTTATTTATTAAGGTTTAAAGCCTCCATTTTGGTGGCTTCGCCGGCCTTTGTAACTCCCCTGAATTATATCTCAATTAATTCCCCGGCCATAAATTTGATAAATTTCTCATTTTGCTTACCTGCCCCGCTGGGATCGGATCGAGATCTCCGGATCGGATCGCTGGATCGTAAATAAGCGGAGGACTCCGGACGCGGCTCTGCCACAGGCTGATTAAAATGTTCGGCCCAGGTTAGGTTTCGGCCAGCCGACAGAAATTTAAATGTATAATTTCTTTAAGTGAAATGGAAAATTAATTATTCGAATGTGCGCTTTGGACGGAACGAACAAAGGCCGTTCCGAGTGAATCGTAATGAGTTGCATTCGCTAATTGAAATGACATTTCAAGCTCCTCCTATCAGCGACAGTGAGTCAAACTTGAAGTAATTATAGAGTTGATTTCAAGAAACATATTTATTGGACGAAAACAAATATAAATTAACAATTAAATTTGAGAAATTAAGATTATTTGGCTCATAATTTCAGATGTCCTATAGATTTGACTAGCCAATATATTGTCCTCTTTATGAATGGCCATAAAAACTGGAACTTGTAATATTTTCCAAATTGAAATGAGCCAAACAATGATCCCTTATCAGCCCCATTTAATGGCCTCGAAGGTCCGCATTCAAGTGCTCATATGCGAATGTATAAATCCGCATCTGATAAACCTCGAAATACACTCAATTTGTGTGCGAACCGACTTCATTTCGCCTCGATGCGATGGCAGGAAAAATAAAAGAAATAAAAGCCAACAAGGAGCTGCTGGCTGGGATCTGGGAAGCGCATGTGCATAACCGCCCATTTGCGTGGGCGCGCCGCGTTCTCCTTGGCCAGGCTTCTTGGCTGCGCTCCTTGGCGCTTCTCCTTGCTCCTTTTAACCAGCGAAAAGGATGGCGAGATGGCCGAAACGCAGTCCTCGCCGAACGAAGGTGAAACTGGAGGACACGAGCACAGCTCCATGAGCACCAAGTCGTCGTATTGATTTTAGTGGCGCATTTACGCGCGATTATCGTTTAGTCGGCGATGCCCGAAGTATTACGAGAATTGTTATGGCCACCGAAATGGCTCCAAACGATGCTCCCAGCAATTGCCAGGAACGAAACCGAGACGACGTCGCCTTCGGCTTGTGGCCGCCACCGAAGCCCAGAGAAACTGGAGAGCCATCAGACCAGACGGGTTGGTTTCTTGGCCAGAAATCTGGGTAGGAGAAGCCCAAGAATTGCGAGAACAAAAGCCAAACTTACTTTTGTTCCAAGTTGCCGACGGGCAATGGGTAATTTCTCTTAAAACCACAAGAATTTTAATTACAGGGAAATATTTAATTTGGTATCTACTTTTAAATAAATTTAACAGCTTCCAGATAATCTGAAAAACTTAAAAGAATGGTTTAATATTGGCTTATAAACTATGAATTCATTATAAACTATAAACCTTTATTATTTTTATTATTTTCGACTCTCTTAAAATAATGATTATACAAATACTATTATATATATTATATATATTATATAAGGAGATTATTATTATCCATTATTTGTTACTGTAAAATGTGGATTATCCTCTAATAACTATTAGAATTCCAATTGTATTTTTAAAAGTAAAATATAAGTATATGTTTGATAGCCTTCTCAATGTTTTATTGCATAAATAATTATATTATGATGGGTATTGTTAATAAATAATATATTCGTTATAAATCCCTTAAAACAACAATAAAAAAGATAATAAATAAAGATAATGTCCGATAAAATATTAATCTTCCAAGAGATGATCTTAGTTTACAGATTTCGAGAGAATCATATTTAATATAAGCCAAGTACGAAGGCCTTCTCCATCTTCTTGGAATCGATCGAACCGAAGAATATGGAAGCGCGAAGAAAAGCGACCCTGGGGAAAAAGGGAAAACTCTGCCGATGCGAAAGGATGCATGAAAATTGCTTTCATATTTCAGGTGATAATGGTTTCCTTATGTGAATTTACAAAACATTAAAGCTCCTGCCATCGCTGCTGCCGCTGCTACTGTGCACGGGGTATACATAATTTGGCCAAAAAGCAATTCACGTTAATGGCGCAAAATCCCAAAAGGATAAGGCGGCGAAAAAAGTGTTTCCCCCGCAATCCTCCTGTTTTCGCCGCTGCCAGCGAACGGAAACGGCGAAAGGACATCCGAAGATACGAGCACGATACGCGATTCGGGGGGGCGGGATTTTGGAATTGGGATTCGGAATCCGGAATTCGGGGAGGAGGGAGGCGGAGGACCTCCCAATCCCCCGTCAGGACGACGCCAGCGCCTTGTTGTTTATTGTAATGGGCGTTGTACCGGCGCCGCAGGACGAAGGATCCGTCCCCATCCGGCTTTTTGGGAGCTGTGCTCCCTGCCAAGGATATACGAGGTCATAAACGAGATTAAGAACGCTGCTGCCAAGCGAACAAAACAAAAAAAACACACACAAAAAAAGGCAGTCCCAAGCCCAGCAAGTGGAACCGGGCCAGGTACTTGGTCCTTGCTCCTGCTCCTGCTCTTGCTCCTCGCTCGGATTCGATTTTCTCGTATTGGTCTTAGGGGAAATGCCCAAGAACCATTTCCGAGCATCTTTTTACATTCCACTCGCGCTGTCTTGGGTTATTTTTTGTTCATGCAGGACTTGTTTTTAACCTTCGCGCCAGGACCTGCTTGCCTAGCTGCATCTTGCCTTACCTGTTCGGGGTTTTTTTTCGCCATTCCAAGTGCAAATAATAACCGTGAAATATGAAATCTGCAAAGTGCTTTGTACTCCTCTTTTTATGCTCTTGGCAATTAACCTTGGTCGCATTTTTACTGGCCGCATCCGTTGCGGTGGGTTAATAAGTGCAAAAAATGAGCACCGTTCCAGGGATAACTAGATATAACAATGAATCATCGTCCTTGGCCACAGCATCGCCTTACGGATCAAAGTTTTTAGGCATTCAAATGGTGTTTAGAACAGGACTCTAATTCGAAGGGACACCTTAAGAATATCATATTTAACCTTCACTGATAGAGATAGTAAGGAATATTACGAGGAATATTCTAATAATATTACAAATATTTTGATTTACTTAGATTTGCAATAAAAATATATACAATATTGTTTTTCATTCAATTTACCAATTAAAATATTTATACAACAAATTAATATATAAAACTTTCTAATATTATTGTTATATCCAATAACAATTAATAATAATTGTATTTTCTTTCTAATATTAATAAGCTTACTCCTAAATTAAACTAAAAAGCAATCCCGAATCTTGGTTACCTTTTCTTAATGGGATCCTGCACGAAAGCCAACATCCTGTTGCATACAAAATGCCGCGACGAGCTTAATCCTGCCATTCAAATGTTTATCTTTCAATATAGAGCGTCGTTAAACTAAAGGCGAAACGCTTTCAGAATTTCCAACGACTTAAAGACACCGCCGAACCGATCCAAAACCGTAACAGCTGCAAAAAATTAAATGCAAATTAGAAAAATTCTCAAAAAAAAAAAAAAAAAAAAAAACAATCGCATTAGTCTCAGATGTGAGAAATGCGATATAGGAATATACATATCCCGGCAGCCAGCAGATAGGACAAGTGCGGCGGCATGGGGACAAAGTAATTTTTCTTGAGACTCGACTCCCCGGCAGAAAAAGCAATTTAGTAAGCTGCTGGGCCGAGGTCGAGCGGAAAGAGGGAGGGACGGGGGTGAGGGCCATAGCCGCAGAAGAGCAAACCCAATTTCCTTCCCGGCCAAATGGAATCCGCCAGCTACGTGCGCCCCAAGAAGCGCGCGCGTCTTCCCAATAAATCTTCTTTACGAGCGCACACTCTGGCAACAATGGCCGTTCCGTTGCGTTCCACCCACCCCCGTGGAAAAACCACCCCATTCCACAGTCTCATGCCCAGCCCCTGGTCGCCCACGGAAAATGAACCTAAGCAAACTATCCGAATGGCATCTCAGACCCTAAGACGATGCGGCTACCGAGGAGCTGCACTTGAAACAATTTTGTTGGGATCGAAATTAGCTAAAAAACAAGGGAGTAAAAAGATTTGACAAGGATTCTAGATATTGTAATTAAATATGGCTTCATATAGCTAAAAATTAATTGGGAATAATTCATATTTGTTATAAATAAGAGTTGGAAATGCTTGCTCTTAAATAAATAATAAATTATTAGTCTTTATACGATTTTATATAAGATAAATTATATATTTAAGTAGAATACAAACAGTATTTGGCATTTCTAATAGATTGGATTTTAAAAAAGAATTATTTCCTTGTGGTAAAAATTACATTTAAATAATTTAAAGACCTCTTTGGCGAACGAATAAAAACGTAACTCTGGCTTAAAAAGTCTCCTATTTCACTATTTTCTTGGTATTTTCTTTCTTTAATTTTAACGTATTCTTATCCTTAATTAATTTTCAAAGTCTTGACATTGACACCCTGTTTTTTCTTCGTGTGGAAACAGTTGGCTGCCAAGAAATGCGGCAAAAAGCAAACAAACGGCCAAGAAGGCGCCTTCAGGGGTGGCTTCCCGTTTCGTTCGTGCGATGGCAGCCAGCCATCCTTCGCGGCCATCTTGCTCCTGCTCCCTGCTCCCTGCTGCCAGCTCCTTGCTCCGGCACTCAGGAATTCCGCACAGCCACCACCCTGCTTCGGAGAAGGAGCTGTGGAGCTGCTGCTTCCGCCTGCTCCGACCGCCTCCGACTGCCTTCGAGGCGGCGGCAGCTGCCTCTGGATGCGAACGCACGAAATGGAAAAAAATGGCATTTAAGAAAAGCGAAACGAGAAAAATAAGGAGCTAAACGACTTTGGAAATTCCATTTGAGCAAACAACAGGCAGCTCCTCCCACTCAACCCCTCCCTGCCGAAGCAGGAGGAGGAAGAGCGTGTCCTAGGAGAAGCAGCCCAGGCTTGACTCGACCAATAAATGGAAACAAGTAGAACCATTTCCCAGCTTTAAGTTGGTTACTTACGTCCACTGCTTTATTGGCTCCGCCAGAGAATTTAACCCTAAGTAATGTTCTCTATTCTTCCAAGCACAGATCCTTTCAGAAGATCTCTCTATACTTTTCAGGATAAAACACAATTACATTTAAAACGAAAAGGTTAAGGGAATCCTCAGAGAGTACCTAATATATTTGCATATATTTTCCAACTACATATATATTTATTAAATATATATTGAAGCTCTGTGTGTGTTTGCATCGTGATGCGAGGAAGGAGCAAGGGAGCCGCAATAATGCAAATGGCATGAGAACCCGAGCCATCGGCATCCGATCCAATATTTGCGGCAATAAATAAATTTAATGTACAAACTCCGGGCATGCAAGAGAATATTAAAAATGAAAATTATATTCTGCCCAGAAGCTGCTGCCAAGCACGCATATTCATGCCAGTGCCGAGTCGAGTCGAGGCGAGTATCTCTATGCCCCAACCACCGCCCACATGTGCGCAGCGCATTTGCATAAATATAATTACGGAGCGGAATATTTAAAATTGCATGCAGTCGGAAAAAAAATCATACGCAAATTGAAATTATTAAGCTGAAGCCCATTAAAATGCGCAAATAAAATTGAGGCAAGCTGAACTGAGGCAACATCTGAATCGCCAAGATAAAGGAAAGATATTTACTTAGGGAGTAAAAGATAGTTTGTTGGAAGTTATTATTATTATTGGGAGGCTTGTTATCTTATTTTCTAATATTGAGATGTATCTACGTCATATTTATGATTTATAAATGAAAGCAACTTTCACATTAACAAATACTTTACTTTCAGATTAATAACCATCACAAATTTGTTAATTATAAAGATCTCTAGCTAAAAAGCAACATTTATTTAACAATTTTAAAATTTCTTATCAGGGTAAACATTGTAAGGAAATATATACTAAGAAATCTAGATATAAAGTAATTAAAAAATTAAAAAATATCAAGAAGCTCGTGCTTATTATCATTTATTCAAAATTATTCTTAAACCCACTTTCTCCTACATTTTTTTTACTTAATTTGCACCATGAATGTTCTTTATTTATATTAAAATAATAAAAACACTTTGATAACTTATATCTTATATATAAAGATATTGCAGGCATCTTGGAAGAAGCCAGGAACGCAAAAGGATTCCGAAAATGTGTAACGCCAATCGTGTGGCTCGAAAAGGGATGCGAAATGCCAGGGATTCCTTTTCATAGCAAAAGGTGGAGCAGGAGCAGGAGCAGGGCATTCATATTTATGCCCTGCGAGGACATCGGATGCTCGCACATCAGCATCGATGGTACACAGCTCCGTACGTGTTAATATCCTTGAGTCGCACGCATCCTTCCCTGCACGGAGCCATTGTAAAAATAAAATGCCATTGCACATGCTTTTTTTTTAGGGAGCAGGGGGAAGAAAGGAACTCCTTTTGGGCGTGGCAGTTGCCATGCGGGACAAGTGGTGCGTATTCATTAAAACTTTATAATCACCAAACATGAACCATACGTGATTCGATTGCCAAGTGCCTGGGCCATTTATCGTCCATGAACCTGCGAGGGGCCCGAAGGGAGGTACATAGCTATCAGGCGAACATATGGGATTGTTGGAAGTCCTTTATGTTTATGCAATTTACAAGGAAGATGAAGACATCTTGGATTGTTTTTCTTGGGGCTTCTGCATTTAAAATACGAGTAAAGTAAGTATTCTTTTATATACAAATTAAGATCTTCATAGAAGAGTTAAGCCACCTTAGTAAATTTCCATTTCCAGCTCCCAGGCTGAATCGAATTCCTTGCCCCCGGAAAAACCTTTTGATTAGGCAAATTCGGAAAAGCGTTCACTCCTCTCCAATTGAATTTAAACTTTGGCGATTCGAGTGCTAACTCGGTGTTTTGGGGAAAGCGGACCGAAAGCGAATTGAAGAGCCGGCAGTTGCGAAAAGGATCAACAATTGCAATCGCGAAAGGATTCGGCAAAGGCAAAAGCAATGCCAAAGGAGTTTCGCTCGCCGTTGAATGAATCCCCGAAGCGGCTTTATGCGCAAAAGTTTTGCTTGTTATTTTTAATGGCCGGCAATAATCGTTAAATGTGTCGACTGTCGTCGTCGTCCTCGTCCTCGTCCTCGTGCCCGGACTCTGGATCCTTTCAGCTCCCAGTTGCTGTTTCAGGCTCCAATGCACTGGCAACTCAGCAGAATCCCCATCCTTGGGCAAACGGGGGCCGTCCCGTGGCAACTCAACTGAAAATTTCATTTCGTTTGGCCAAAAAGAGAGAGAGATCCGCAGCAGCAGCTCCGAATGTGGACGGGAAAACTTTTTAGACTTTTTGTCGACTTTTCGCATTTTTAGTTGCGGCCAAGTTGAAAGTGCTGCCTCAGCAATGGAAAGGGGGTCGCAAAAGGCGCCCCTCCGAAATGTTAATTTCATAACCCGAATCCTGCCCGACTAACGCTAGTTTCATTTATTTGTGTTCTATGTAAATTCCCCAGAGCTCACGTTGGCCACGCCCACGTTCCACCTGACTTCGGGGGGCTGCTGTTTTTATAAATATTTGAGAATTCTAATCAAGATCCAGTTGGTCCACGGCAAGCCTTGGAAAAAAGCATGAAAACTCAAGTGGCGCAAATGTCGTGTTGATTCTTTTTTGGTGGCATTTTAATGCGCTGGCAAATGTGCAATTCCGGCAGCGAATTAAAAGGAGTATTATCCTTTGGCTTTTGCTCTACATTTTTGGTGGATTTCATCTGGGAAAAAGTATAACCTTTAGAGGCGATCGTGAATATTTTTTCAGAATATTATTCCGGATAAACTAGAGAACTTTTAATGTTATTTATAGTAGTAGTAGAAGCACTCTACATGTCTTAAAAATTAAAAGTAAACTACATTTTATTCAAAATGTTATTAATTTTCGAATGGTTGTGATCTAGTTTGTTTTTTGTATGACATTTAGTAGGAAATATATAATCTAATACATTATTTTGATAAATCGTTCGTTTGTTCTTTGTAGAAAAGAAACCTGCATATTTTTTCTTATAAAAATGTTCTTATAGCTACCTTTTTCTTTTGTAAGTTATTACCTTATAAAGGTAATGTACAACTACATCTTAATTACCTAAAAAATAACAAGATCAGCAGTTGTAAGACCTCATAATTAGCTAGAAAACGAAACCCTATCTGGATTTCCGCCCCCGCAAAACTGTGGCCCCGGGACAGATGGAAGGCGATAGCTACATTATAGTTAACCTGCTCGATCCGACGATAATAAATTCAGTAGTCAACTTCATCATCGCTGTCATTGGCAGAGTGGTTTCTACCTGAACTAATGAACACGACATAATACGGCGAACAACTTCAACAGAACCGACGCGACGCGACGCGCCAACAATGTCGCTGACATGTTGCAATGCTCGAAATTAATTATGGCGTTGAGGGGTTTTAAAAACGTCGGTGTCGCGATGCGATGCCCGATGTTTCCCCTTAATTACGACCTTTGTCGCCGCCAAGTGAACACAAAAAAACAAAATAACCTGCGAGCTGCGACTAACTAATGCGAGGGCCGAATTCTGCATTGGTCCGAACAGGGCCCAGATGGCCAACGGTCGACGCTCGACGACGGAGGAGGAGTGGCCTGGCCCAAACGAGTTTATTTACCGATTATTCCAGCTGTCTTTTTCGGGGTCGTAAATCCATTTAACGCTCCTCCGAATGGCGTCGTTGCTCATGGGTTCTCTCTTGGCCACATTCGTTGGATTTCGGGTTTTGTCTTAATAAGAGGGACCACCCGGGACGAAAGAACAGCCTAGAACTGGCTTAGAAGATTGCTAAAACTAATTTGAATTCCTAAAGAAGCACTTACCAATTAAGAACTAAGTTTTATGATATATTTGGATCAGTTTTGGTTTTAATTACTATCAATATGTTGATTGTATTTGTTTATTTTTATATATTTTAATAAAAATTTAATTATTATACTCAAAATGTACTTGAAACAATCTTTTTTACCCAGTCCCACTGACAGAAAACCAAAGGCTAAAGATCCTGGACGAAAGTGTCTCCTTTGAAGAGCTAAATGGATAAACAAACGTATTTTTCAGGCTACGCAAGAAGACAAAGTCTGCCGATCGCCTTGTGCTGTTGAATTGGAATTTCTAAGTTGATTCCCTCAAAAAAAAACTCATCAAATTGCTCATTCTTGCGATTCCTATTTCCCGTTTTCCAATTGAATTTCCATTTTCCGCTTATCGACGACGACAAGACTGGATATGTAGGAAAGAAATTTCGCTAGGTAGGTCGATCCAATACTCAAACCTTTTTAGAACTTTCAAAAATGTAAATTCAGAATATCAAAAATACAGACATCCGCCCTCTGGTGGGGGGTTGCCGCAACTGGCAACTGGTTGCCGCTGACACAAGCACCGATAGTTTTGGTACCTGCCAAGAGGAGCGCTGCACTCAGTTACAGTGGTTTGTGTTATAAATAAATAAATAAAATCAAACACGACCACCTGGAGCGCTTTATTGGAAAATTAAACAAATATATTCGATAAACTGGAATATAAATGTTTTGGTTTATAAAAATAGTTAAATTAATATAATTCTTAATAAGTTATTAAAAAAATAATTAAATGAATTTTAGAATTTAATAAAGAACTGTAAAAACCAAATTATAATTACAAAAAGATCCCTTAATTATTAAGAAAAATATGTATATGGTTATTTAATGACTGGAGTGTTTTTTTTTTTAGAAATTTTAATAATATCTTTTTAAGAAATGGATCAAAATCTATACAATTGCACCATTAAATTTAGACACAATATTTTAACAAGTTCATTTTATTATAAACAACTCAAAATATGGTTTATAAATATATTTTTATATTTATATTTATTTAATTAAATCCTGTTCAGCTGAACTATAAAAATAAAGGCCTATATTTTCCATATTTCAGCGAGAGTTGCTTAGAGAAAGTATATAAATCGATTTTTGTTTCAAGTGTACTTTATGCACATCTTTAAATATCATTTACAAAGTGCTTCATACGCAAAAAAAAAATCAAAATGCAGGAAAGATGATAACAAAGTGAATAATGTAATCAAAATACACCTTATCAATGAATACAAAGAAAATATGATATATAATTTGGATCTTCCGATCGCGGCACTCCCGTTTGGGCAGCTGCTAATTAGTCGCGCACACCCCCCTTCGATAATATCGTTTCATGAATTGTATCAGCTCATCAAAACGTGCACTTTATGCGTCCGATTATAACCTCTCGGTGCCCATAAAATATAAATAAAACCCATACTGAGTCGCGAAATAAAATCACCTCAATTGCGGCGCTGATTGTATCTTGGAAATGCGCGAATTGCATTTGTACAAAATTTGCGACTTAATTTGTGCCACCCCAATAACTTAGCTCACTTTAAATTGTTTATGGCCAGGCGTACATACAATGTCTTGATTCAACTGAAACTGGTTCTAATGAGATGTGAATATTAATATTTGCCTTACTGATAGATATAGGAATTTGGGTTTGAATCGCAAACTGCAACAAAAATGATGAGTAAGTCTAAAGATATTTTAAAATCTTTGGAAAACATTAAGTATATAAAGGGAGAAAAAAATATAAGTCAGTACTCTAAATATAAATATCTTCGTGGTACTTTATTACCACAGAAGTAGTTTCCTTTTATAATTCTTCTCATAACTTGATGCATTCCCAAATTAAATAAATATAACCTAAAGAGGCTTGCAACACATTCATATTATTATAAATATATATTATTAGTCTAAGATTATGGCTCCAGGTTCGATTGACCGATGGCCGGAATAATTTATTTCCCCAAAAAGGCCGTAAATCATCTTAAGAGCTCGACCCCAAAGCTGAAAGACAAACCAGTTTGGCTTATCCGGACAGATAAAGCTAATGGCTCCTACGACATTTTTGTAGTCTTTCTTTTTTGTTGTTGTTCGAGACAGAAACATTTCAGTGCCTCTCCATCGCCGTTTGTGTCTGTATCCGACGGATGCAAAGTTACTACGGCCAATCGGCCAAGACGACAGCTGGGGATGTGGGGCGAGTATTTCAGCGCTTTAAATGAGCCACATAAAAATGATTCAATTGGCAGTTTGGCTGAAATAAAAGCCGCCAACGGTTTTTCAGAAACAAGTTTCCATTTCAGCCTCAAAAAAACCGGGCCTTGCAGTCCGCGTTTCTGTTTCGTCTCCGGCTAAATGCCGTCTTATAAGTATATATATATATATAATGCGCCTTCGATAAAGATGCGGCGATGCGAAATGTTAAAATAAAATCAATTTATGTTACAATTAATGGCAGCGATAAATTTGTGCCTACAACATCTTGGAGTCGAAAAAAAAAGAGTGAGACGAGGAGACCCAATGAGATTAACACATAATCAAGCTAACATGCGCGACATTTGCATATGGAATTGAATTAAATCCAATCCGAATTGAATACAGACCGGCTCGAACACGAACTTGGCCACGTCAAGAACAGTTACAAGGGGCAATTTAAAATTTTAATTAATTCGAGCGCTCGACGCAACGAAACTTTTCCCCAGAATTTCGAAAAACCAACATTCCCAGCTTCCCAGCTCCGCGAAAGGGTTAAGAACTGTAATCCGAAACCGCATGGCAAAAACTTTTGTGGCAGCGGATATATATACATATATATATATATATATATAAGGCAGGATCAGGAGACAGGGCCAGCCAGCAGTGACACAAAGTTGGCTCCGGGCTCCGGGCTCCGGACCCAGTGCCAGTGCTAGTTTGTGGTGCAAGTTTTCGGTTTGCGGCCATAAATTATCACAGACAAAGTCATTCGTTCCATTTCGAGTGAAGAGCGCAGAGTCATGGGCGGAGATGGAGACAGGAAAGATGGTCGTGGAGGGATGGGATTAGGCCCCGGTGTACTGAGAGAAAAGTAAGACATATTTCAGATTAAAACAGGGATTTTTATGCTCATATTTTTATAGTTTACATATTCAAAAAGCGTTTGTAATTGTTTCTTAAATGCTAAAGCTAAAAATATAAATTACAACATTAAAGAAATATATAGGAACTTATATATATTGCTTAGATTGTCATGAAAGATTCACAAATTTATATTAAGGAATGAATGCTTGAATATAAATAATGATTCCACTTAAAAAACAAAGGATAAATTCAACTAAATATTAATTTAAAATAATCAAAAATTGTTCCTTATCGAAAATTGACATTGAACCTTTAGAATATATTAATTTTATTGTCAGCGACTCAAGAAGAACACAAAATTATAAATAAATTTATTTTAAAACATATGAATTACGTTTTTCTTAGTGTGGGGCATGTGGTCTCCGTCTTCGCCGCGGTCTCGTATCTTCGGAATCACCATTCCGTTTTAAATTAAAACCGAAACCGAACGCGTGGAGGCGCATGGCCAGAAACAGAAACAGAAACAGAAACCCAAGCCCAAGCCCAATCCCAAGTCCAAAGCCGTTTTTCCAAACCCCTGAAAAAATGCAGAGGGGGGAATCGAATACAAAAGACCCCAGCAGACGAGACAAAGGCCGAAAGCAAGATGGCCCATAAAGGGGCTACAAATAAGATAAATTGCATCTTGGGATCACACGCACAGGTAGAGAGGCCACATAAAAATATGCACATGATGGCCGACGACTCTGGGCGCTGTACAAAATGCGGGAGATGAGATTCCCGGCTCGAATTGCACGGGGGCCCCAGTAATCCGAGCAGATCCCCCGAGGGCGTGGAATTTTTGGTAGATGTCGCTATATCTCTGGATCGAAATCAACCTGCCATTGATTCGAACGAAAGAGTTATCCGAGCCGAGCTGAGGCTCGTGAATGCATATCGTTTAGATACGGAAACTGGGTGATAGCTGCCGGCATATCTATCGCGTTTAGTGCTTTTCTTTGTAGCTTCGTCGAAACTCATCTGCATATCAAAAATAAATACGTAGCCAAGGGAAGCCAGGTGGAATGCTAATATTCAATTTAGAGGCGTCTTTGAATGGCCAGAAAAAGCATTTATGGTCGCTGTAATTAGGTTATTTAATGTGGCTTTTCGAAAAAGTGCCTTTGTGTCGAGTGCTAAATAAGATAAAGACATTTATGGAGTAGAGAAAACAATAGTTAACTTAGCAATTTATTTGATAACTTCAATGATATCAGTTAGGCCATCATATTCATTCGGAAACTGTGGAATAAACACAGCTCTCTCTTAACACTCCAAGCTGAGGATAACCTTGCAGTTATATAAAGTGAAATTGAGCAGAAGATCTTCGTAATAATGTTCTTAACGCGGCGATTTATAAATTGCACTTCGAATGCGTAATTTCCCATGGAGCACACGCCTCGGCAGTGAAATCTCCGGTACAGCGTAGCATCTTCGAGTGGCACATACGTGCATCTGGGAATCTGGGTGTGAGAGTTCGTTTTATGAACTGTTTACCGCCGTAAAAGTCAGTTTAATGTCCCGTTCGCAGTCATAACTGTCGCCAGCGATGGCGCTGGGCTAGCGGAAATTGCCGAGTGTCGAGCGAGATCTCCGCACAGAAGCTGCGCAGCGCCAGGATCAAATTCGAGAGGCATTTGGGTTCCCGTTCCCTGTCCAATACAGTTCCCAAGGAAGCACTTGGGATCGGTACTGTGGACAGATATGGACGACAGTTCATCGTCTGTTTACAGTCGTAAATGTTGTTCAATTGCAAGGCAGCAGCAGCGGACACACGGAGAGAAATTTACACTCTCTAAGGATAGATTTATAAAAGATTATTTAAAACTTGAACTCAAATATATAAAATAAATGATTATGTTAAAATATTGACTAGTTCTGAATGCATTTAAGGATTGAAAAACCTTGGTAAGATTAAAAACCTTAAGCTAAAGTTTCTTTATATGAAAAATATGAATAAATTCTTTCCTGTGCATCGGCATAGTTTCAAATGTGAAATGCCCACGGACCGGCAATTAAAATTATAACCAGTGGTGGGTCAGGGGTCAGGGCTGCCACAGCCGGGGGCTGGGGTTAGCCAAGGTAGAAGGGTAGAAGTTGAAGCGTATAGCCAACTGCCATGTTTGTGTGGAAGGCACAGCACAATGGCCGTGTCTCGTTGTCATCCTCGCTCACCACACTTTACGACCTTCCCGTAATCTGACAGATACGTCACGGCCGCTCCTTGTACGTATGGTTTCCTCTCGCTCGCCTCCGGAGTTCAGGTAACAAGGGAACAGTATGGAGCATACACACATATATCACCCAGAACGCCTTATTAAATATGATTGTATTGGGTGAAAGTCAAGAAATTCGCGCTGACATCTGTTCAAGTGGCTGCCAAAAGAGGCGGTCGTTTTGAAAACTGAAAAAGGAAAAAAGAAAAGGGCCCACAGATCGCATAAAAATTATGAGAACGGTTAGTTGGCACAACAAAATCGATAACGGCCTAGGGAACTCGGTCGTCGATTAGATATGGATATATAGGGAGGAGGGGCATCGTACGTTTTCCCCGGAAAAACGTAGGAGAAGCAAGGAGAAAACCTCGTAAATTCCCGCAGATCAAAACAATTGGCGTCGAGTCGGTGCAGGCGGTAATGTTTACGGCCAGAGAGTGCCAGTTGGCCAATTGGGCTCCACGACGAGATGGCGATAACCGAGGCAATTTTCAGCTCAGCAATATTATGCAATATAAATCAGCAAATGGCATCGACACACACATCCACACAGATCCAAAATGGTGGCGGCTAAGGCAAGGTGGAAACGAGAGCACGGGGATGGCAAACTTTAATTCGAAATGATAACAGAAGTTCCCAAAATGTAACAAGCCACCGTGAAAGCGAAGGGCCGCCTTTTGGGCATTGTTGCCAGCCAGAAACGGCGGCGGCACAGTGGTTGTGGCATGTGAGAAGCATGCCACTCGCTGCGTTATGTGTTACGGGTTATGGGACTTACCAGTGCTCATCATCGAATTAGCCAGTTAGCCGCTGTGTCAAGGCCAAAGAACAGATTTTTTAAATCATGTTTTTTAGAGAAAGTAACCAGGATTTCCTATAAATAGAATACAACATGATGTTAAAGGGAAGTTTGATGTGATATCCTTGAAAGTATCTTCAAAGGAAGGTTGTCTTTTTAATTGTTTAGCAAAATACTATAATGGGAGCTGCTTTATTTTAGTTCTAACCTTTACATGTGTACATGTATTTTAGAATTTAATGGATACATAATTTAAGACATAAATTCTATCATTACTTTATGAATTTAAAAAGAAAGCGCCGTCATTTTGATATATTTATAACTTTAAGTAATTTCTAACCAGCACTTCATTTTGATATGATCATACCTAAAATTATGTATTATAAGTTTATTTTCCTACAAATATTCTTATATATGTTAGGGCCCATATTTATTTATATATTTCATCACGAATATCCCCATAATATCGTTCCCACTGTGCCGCCAACAAGGATGACTGCGTTGTACCTGAAACCAATTCGGCCTCTCTTCTCGGCTACCAACATTCCATATAAATTAGTCTCGTGGGTGCAATTTTATTAAATCAACAAAAATTTGCAATGTTGGCAACGTGTTTCTGTTTCCGCTTCTGTTTCAGTTTCAGTCTCCTGCTAGTTTCCCTTTCAGCCCTCGGAATGCGAGGGAGTCTTCGTCCTAAGTAGCCGTTGTGAAAGTGCCATCCTTGGGGGTGGAGATGGGCTTTTCTTTTTTTTTTTTGGCATTTGGGCTACTGGGTGCAGGGTTGGCTGACTGTGGGGGTGGCTCGGCTCTGGGGTGCTCGTATTAAAAAGATTGTGTTCCATTTGAATGCGGTGCACATTTGTCGGTTGGTTTCCTGGCGGATTATTATAATATATTGAAGATCGCTTAGTTGAAATTTAGTGTTAATGTCAATGGGGTCTTATGAGCGCCATAACAGCGGCAGGATGGCCTGGCAAATGGCGCTGATACACAGGTCCTGCCACTTTTGGATGGTAATCTGTCTGTTGTTGGGTTTCTTCTGTCCCTGTCTGGGGCTATGGTTGAACTTGTTTTTGCTTGAGATTTGGGGTTTTGTTTCGACAATCTAACGTAAATTGACATTGGCAATAAAGAAATTATTTTTCATGTTAGCTGCGTATTTTTTAGCAATCATTTTGGAATTTTTTAATATGATTTCTTCTTAATATTGTTGTAAGGTATTATTTCAACTGTTTTATAACTGTCTCTGACAATTGTACGATTAAGGACAAACCTTAGACGTGTTTTTTTATATAAAAGTAGAAAAATAGGGACTTAGTTACTTTTATTTAAGAATTTCTTGTACTATTTTACAGTAATTTTGTTCTGAAAAATAGGCATTTAACTGAATATTTAAATACTGTATTTAGATTTACAATAACCTCTGACAAACACATGTTTATATCTAGAGTCTCAAGAGGTATTTATCAACATATATATATAGTATATACCTTGCTTAATTTTCCGATTAAAAAACTTATTTGAGATGCGAAAAATCCTTGCAAACCCTCCACAATTTTTAATTGCCTGATAGCTGCCATTTTTTTTACATCAGCCCTTACAATTTTCAATTAATCGAATTGAAAACTTGGATTTTCAATTTTCCCTGCCATATTGAAAGGCAAAAATTGTGATAAATGTGCGCCGTGGGCTTTAAAATTGCGCTCGGCGAGTGCCTGCAAAAAGGCAAAAACTCATTTCGCTGTGTTAATAAATTATGATGTAGCAGCGCGGCGGGATGTGCAATTTTGCAACAAAAGGCTGAGGTGGGGAAAAGACAACATATCCATAAAGGCCTACCCCTACCCGGGATAAGGGAAATGGAGTCGGAGTCGGGGACGAAGGCCAATCTCTTCTGGAAAAAAGTGCCAGGGGATAAAATCAACCTGTGCATTCGCAATGAGCTGTGAGCTGTGAGCTGGGAGATGTACCATCTGAGGAAGAGATACCATATTCGATTGCGACTGGGATTGGGACCCTTTTTGCACTTGCTAAACAAAAACACGACCAAAAAAAAACCAAACACACCCTTCGCAAAGGCCATTTCCTGCTGGGGTGAGACCGCCATCGAACAGGGTGTTTTATGCCTTGTTTTATTTATGCAAAATTATGTTTCAATTAAACGCAATGCGCTCGGTAATTGGCAGCCATTTTGTTCGGCCAGAAAAGCCAGAAATCCAGAAATCCTGGATGGCAACATCTGCGATGCGTCGTAATTAGGCCTCGCATATGCCGCAGCATCCACGGAATTTAAAGTAGGATCAGCGCTTGGCGTTTTGCGGCTTTGTTTGCCCTGTCAAAATATTGTAATTCTTTTTCGGCAGCGCTCAGCCCGCCAACAGAATTTGAATGCCATAAACTGACAGAGTTTATGTGCGATTCGGCATTAGAATTACACGGCCGACTAACGCCATCCGCGGATTCGCTGAATCGCGAAGAAGTGGTGGATGTGGATACAGTCATACAGCATGAATAAAACATATGCCGGCAAAAATGGATGTTCAAATGGATTTAAATCATGGGAACCAACAACTGTGTAAGGTTTCAAAATTAAGGAATTAGTTTAAGCACAATTCCAGGGAGAGTATACCTTATAATCATTATTACTTTTCATTTTAAACTCTTTTAAGGCATTAACTTAAATAATTATAAGACATATACTACAAGCTAACCAGGTAATTATTGAATATTTATTTATCTGGGGACTGCTTGGCCTTAAAAGGTTTTTCACGAAGCATAATATAGGAAATAAAATATATTTCAAGCGCCGCCTTATCGCGTCGATGATCGCCTTTTGGGGCAGTTTGAGCGACAGAGGAAAACTTTTCCAATAACAGCATCCAAATGTTAACTTATGCCCGGCTCCTCTACGTGCTCCGCATAGAGAGAGGGCGGCGACATCCGCCGTGAACCCAGGGAGCCCCCCTCTTTGCCACAACCTAGTCCCCATCAATGGGGCAATCTTTGGAACGCCATTTTGACGTTTTCGAAAGTTTCTTTTATTGCATACATGAGCCATTTGGGTGCCGGGGCTTCCGTTTCCGTTTCTGGCAAGGACTCGGCTCGTTGACGCTGCCATTACGCTGTCGCAGCTCCAAAAATAGGATGGGCACATCGTCTGGGCTCTCCTTCTTCTTCAATGTATTTCGTCCTTCGTCCTCATCGCACGCCCATGTGTGTGTATGTGGCGTAAATGGCGTCGTTATGTGTGCGCTGATTATCATAATCCGTTGAGTTGTTGCCGCATTAATTAAATTTAATTAAAGGCGTTTTGCAACATTTCCGGCTACGTGGCCACGCTGCAAATTGCAAATGCCGCAGGATCTTGTGCGAAAAGGGGCAGGATCTGCGGCTCTCCCTTGAGCGAACTCTAACCCCAATCGTCCTTGCGACGAGCCATGAAATCAATTTGCGCAAAATGGCATTCGTTAATTAATATTTGCGGCTGCGGCATTAGCAAGTGGCAATTTATGCCCCATATGAGAATATATATTAGGCAATCTATTGAATGGAGTCGATGCTAAACACATGCTCTGATATATGTTAAGGATTACGGGAGAGTGGCCATAAATTAGTAACTATTATTGCCCACATATATTAGGCATACGTGGTAGAGAGTGTATAATTAAATCTGTAAATTATCCTATGATAGATAGACAGAAATATCTATATTTTCACAAATATATTCATTACAACAAAAGAAAAAAAGTTGCTGGTTCAATAAGTGCCAGCAAAATTAATTTGGAATCAAGATAAACAAGCCTAACCCAAGAAATTCGTTCAAAATATGAACACAGAATATTCTACAAACTAGAAAGTTATTTTATTGAAAAACTAACTCCCATTAGAATCAAATAACTTTAACTTTCACCCATATAATCCATTTTCCAGACAGCAAAGTAGGACAATTTCTTAGGGAAACCCTTTCCCATTTAAACATTAAATTAATCTAGTTATATTACCCTCAAACTCTGTGAAATACATTGGCAATCCATGCCTCAGAGCCCCACGCTCTACAATCAATTAGAAAACATTTGATTTGATTTTATTTATTTATTAATTCTTCACTGCAGTTGTTGTTGGCTTATTTGCTAACGTTATTTTTCGATTTTTATTTTGGGTTCGCTTCATTTGGTTAACTCGTGGCTCATATTGTATCCATCCCCTTGGCAGAAATCGCTTCGAATGCAACGAAACAGGATTTCAAAGGTTTTATTAATCCACTTTCTTATCGTAAATATAGTTGTCATGCAGTTTTATGTACAAGTACGATGGCAAATATTGGGGCGCACCTCTCGCTCTCGATCTAATACTAGGATCTCTTTAAAGTTCGAATATAATTCAGTTACGTATATGCGGGCTCAGATCTATCGCAAATTTTCCGAATATTTGTGGCTTGTTGTGAGTAAACTGGGTTTGGTTAGTAAATAGTTATCGACTTGACTCTACGTATATATGTGTTCGTTAGGCATTAGCTAATATTTAATTTGATTTCGAGTTTATGGACCTCATCGTAAAGGTCGGCGTATGGATGGGATCTCGTTGCAGTGGGCTCCCAGTCAGTGGGGGGAGTGAAACAAGGGTTCTTTTAATTTTTCATCGCATTCATTTTAAAAAATCGCATAAAATTATATAATACACAATTCGTCACAACTAAACTTAAACTAAAATTAACAGAAAGTTGTAGCATTAAAGATCAAACAAAATTAATTAATTACGGGCTAATTTGCTAGGCCATCCGAATAGAGTCTAAACATTTAACTTAAAGCGAACTGAAACGCAACAAAAACATAAACGGATACGGAAGCGGGAACAGAAACAACTGAGTTCCTTCAATCAGGTCTTGGAACAAGGCAAAAAGGTTGTCACTCGAACCGAGGCAAAACAAAGGGGAGAACGCGGAAAAGATAGAGCGTCCTGCCAGGACACAGGACTCAGTTAGAGAAGGATGGACGCGGTCTGGGGGTGGGCTGACTTTATGTGGTGTTGGTGGTGGTTGTGGGCAAAACGTGACTTTAACTTTGACTCGACTGCATTTAATGTTAATCATACTAGATACACATACATTTAGGTATTTATACATTACACATACATATAAGTTCATAGTTGTATATATTTGTAATATATTCTCATATATATATTTGTCAATAATTGTTTATGTAAATATGCGCTGTGTAAGCCCTCCATCGGTCGTGTATAATAAATAGATTTTTTGACTTTAATCCAACTTGCAATCCGCGAGAGACTATGCTAGGGTAAATTTAATTTCGGGAAGTTTGAAATCTACGTATATGGGGTTCGTGCCGATCGATCATCTGCTCTACATGTATCCCTCCCTACTTGGCCTCATCTCCGTTGTTGCAACCTTAATCTAATACGTATTTCAGTGTTTCCTTGTGTTAATCTTCTGTAGACTTTTGCAGGCATCGCGCCTAGTACATGCTTCGCTTAACTGTAGTTTAATTTAAAATTTTAGTCACTGGCAAAACGACAATTTCTCTTTCGAATTTAGTTTCATCATCATCTCATCATTATTATTATTACGTATTTGAAATCGTGATTATGCTTTTGGGTATGTTGCATACCGTTCCTTCCTTACACCTGGTATCTATGGAAATATTTGCGCAATTCTTTGCATACTTTTGCTGCTTATTCGTTACGTTTGCTTACTCATCGAATCGATCTGAGTCGAGTTTAAGATTAATATGGCATTGAAGAAATCATTGTATTCAAGCGTTGGCATACAACAAAATACAGCAAACACACAGTAAAGACTTCGCTTAAACAAAACATTGGAAGAGGGGTCCTTTTTTTTTCTTTTTGTGTCGAAAACATAAACAGAAATATCCAATAAATAGGTAAGTAAGTAGTAGATACAAAAAATGTACGCTCTATATAACTCTATATGTAAGTATCTTTAATCTGTAAGCATATATCCATATATATCCGTATATATATAGGTATTCAAAGACCGTTAAACATAGTCGAACGTGGCTTCTAAATATCGAACTAGGTTATCCTATAGCAGTCGCAAATAATTTTACACTCGAATCCATTAGGGTCCCTTCCCTCCCATTGGGAGCTGGTCGGGGTCGGGCAACGGAGTTCTTTGACTATCAAAAATCGCTCATTTCGTCAATATTCATTTATATAGATCGCTTCTCCTGCTAACTCCTGCCTTAAGCATTTTCCGCTATTCTAAGTAGTTCAAGTTATCCATTAATATTACCACGTTGAGTCCCCTTGGCCCACAGGGTCATCGCTGGGGGTTGAATTGGCAGCTTTTTGGGGGTTGGACTGTTCGTTAGTGCAAAAGCGAAAAATAGAGAAAGAAATGTCGGATACACAAATTCTCACTGGAGATCTGGAAGGGAATCGCAGGCGCTGCTCTATCACATAGACAACGGCGTCTGGGTGGAAACCTCAGAAAGCTTTGATCCACTGCCATTCAATAGCTGGTCCCCCAGTGAAGCGCCCCTGGGCCACTGGACCCACTCAGTGGCGTGTAAGTTTGTTTGTAGGTTTGTAGACTTATCCAACTATTTACTATGTAAAACTTTACGTATTTTAGTTATCGAGTTTATCTTCTGCTTTCAATCTCGCGCGCTACACAGAGACGAGGACGCGACGCGATGCGGCGGTGGTGGTGGTGGTGGTGTTGCTAGTGGAGCTAGTGGTGCGGCTGGTGGAAGATTGGCTCGTTGGCTCGGCTCGGCGGCGGCGTCGGAGTTGGCCAGCTTAGGAGTTAACCTTGCTGACCGCTTTCAGCAGGTCATGATTGCTCTTATCCAGGGCGCTCATCATGCCCAGGTTGCCGCCCAAGCCGCCGCCAAGGGCGCCGGGACCGATGCCACCGCCAACACCCACGCCAACGCCCATGCCCAGGCCGAGCTTGAGATCGTTCTGACCGACGACAGAGTGGTGCAAGTGGCCCGGATTGTGTGCGATGATCGAGTGGTGGTCCTGCGGCTGCTGTTGCTGCTGCTGGTGCTGTTGCTGCTGCTGTTGTTGCTGCTGCTGCTGCTGTTGCTGCTGCTGCACTTGCTTGTTCTGCTGGGCGGATTTCATCGTCTCCTGGGCCTTCATCTTTTCCTGCTCCTCGCGATCACGGCGCGCCTAGCGAAGAGATTGCAAATTATAGTTAGTTAAGAACCGGAATCTCTGGATTAGTCTAGAACACCTCTCTCTCTTTGAAGCCCGAATTGGAAATGAAGACCTTACCTGTTCGTTTATTTCTTTGACTGCTCGCAACTCCTTCTTCAGCTTCATGCGTCGGTTTTGGAACCAGATCTTTATCTGGCGCTCGGTCAGACAGAGAGCATGTGCGATCTCGATGCGCCGCCGCCGGGTTAAGTAGTGATTGAAGTGGAACTCCTTCTCCAGTTCGAGGGTCTGGAAGCGTGTGTAGGTCTGGCGGCCGCGTCTTCGGGGGCATCCGTTGGGGCCTGTGGAGGGGGAAGAGCAGAGAAAGTCACGTCAGATGCTGTTGCTTATTGACGGAATGATAATGTTGTTGTCGCTTTTTTTTTTTTTTTTTTTTGACAACGCCTAATGAGCTGCAAAAACCCTGGCAGACAGTCGAAAACGGAGCTCTGGCTCGCCTTAATGGACAGCAGCAACACATGTCAGGCATGTCGCCCCATGATTTGTGCTCAGGGATTGGGGATTGTGGATTGTGGAGTTCGGATTCGCTGCACTGCGAATGTCTGGCTGCAAATTACGAGGCAAACAAACAGTTTTCCCAACCGACAGAAGGGTTAGCCGAGAGACTAGACCTGACGTCAGCAGCCGCCGCCCCAGGACACGGACTCCCCGGGGTCCATTCCGGACCTGATTCCGCTGCGGATTGGCATCGCACGCGGTGCGTGGAAGGGTGAAGCAACCGGCACCGAATCGCCCAGCGGCAGGTCTCGCCCTGGTGGCCAGCCAGCCAGCGCTTTTCTCTCGATTTTCCCTGCAGCAGGCCACACATTCCTTTCTGTAATTTTTTGTTTTCCTTTTACTTTTTGTTGTACCTATTTTTCTTTTTTTTTTTAACAATTTTCCACGCTACCTGTGCGAATTTTTTGCGCGATGGTGCAAAGATGCGGCCGGAATGGGCACCGGCTCCGTGTTTATGTTACGGAAATCAAAAATTCGCTATCTACAAATTGCTGTCCCAGTACCAGCCTAGCAGCCTCTCACTTTTAGCCGCTTGCCGTTTTATGGCTTTGCAGTTTTTTTTTGCCGCCTTTGTGTGGAGTTTTTTCTGCTAAAAGGTTTCCTTGTCAGCGGCAATTTTTTATGGTTAGCAAGTTGCGACTTTCCAGCGACAAAGCAAGGCAAGGCAAAATAAAGAAAGGGACAATTTTTACGTAATATTATGAAAGGTGCAGATTTTGTGCATCTTCCTCGGTTGCCGTTGTAAATCACTTGGAATTTTTTGCCAACTTTCCGCTGCATTTTTTATGAGATTGTGCAGTTGGCAAAACATTTACCGGCGGATGAAGCCGTGACTGCTGAATTTACCTGAACTAATAAGTCTAGGTGAGTCATGGAGGCAGTAATTTTAGCAATTCCCTTAGAATTATGTCTTGTAATAGAAATTATTAGCTTCAGTATGTGAAGTGATGTACATAAGTTTCAGTGGAATAACTTATTAGAGGGAAGATATCGTAATTCAGTGAATTTCTAATTAGATTTATTGGAATAATAAAGGTTTTATTAAACATTTACCAAGGCTCAACCCTCTAAAACAAATTAAAGTCTAATTGAATCCCTTTAAATTGAAATTAATATCTGTTCAAGCGAAAGCAGTGCGATGTTTTTAATTCCCGGATAGCGGCCATAAAATGGGAAATACATTCGTTGCGTGGAGTGGACAGGACAGAAGCAGAACCAGAACGGGACAGGACATAGTTGAGCGGGGGAAAAAGCAATTCCAATTCTAATCAACCCCCCCTGTTTGCGGGGTCCTGCGTCCGGGAATAGCGAACTAATCTAAATTATTTACACGCTACAATGAGCAGCTACAATTCGTCCCATAAATCACGACTCCCAGGACACACGCGCCCCTAAACAAGATTTACGATGCCCGCAATGGCCGCCGGGGCGCAGGGCGCAGGTGCGAGCGGGATGGCTGCACTCGCTCGCAGGAGCCGAGTGATGGAATCCAACATGGCTGCCGCAGTGTCTGCCTTCGCACAGGTAGACACACGCACACACACACACACAGGCGAGTGGCCAGAGAGCGTTGGCATGGCAACGCCTGAGCGCGAGCAAGCGGGACGGGGAGTTCAGCGAAGTGGTGAGTCGGCGCAGGCAAAACCGGTATGAACGTTGGTGAGAGGAAGTGGGCGCAAGAGTGAGCGCACTCACACGTGGAGTCGCGCGGAGAAGAAAGAGAGAGCGCGAGAGAGCTCACACACATTGAGTCATAGACTTTGTTATTGATTTTCCAACGCCGCCGCATTTTCACTCAAAAAACGCATTCGAAAAGCCTTAAATCCGCTTGGGAAAAATGGAAAATCGGCGTTTTCAATTCGGGTTTCGAGTGAGTCTCGCAGAGAGCGACTTTGTGGGAGACCTTTCCGAGTTCAATGATCTTTCCAGCAGCGAGGAATTCATTCAAAATATGGAAAATATTATTGGTATCAATGTAGAGTTAAGCCGATCTTTACTCTGTTATTTTTTAAGATTAATCGAATAGGTTTAGTCGAAAGAACGAAATTATTTATAGAGGTAACAATATGACAATTTAATAATGCCTTTTAATAGCCTTTTGAAATTTATTTGAAAATATTCTGATTGAGGGAAGGCCTTATATCAAAAAATGTAAGTTAGGATTCTTCATAGATCTATTAGAAAACTTGTTAAAATAAATAAATCTTATAACATTTCGGTAAAAGGCTAATCTCAAAATAAAATATTTATTTTGTTTGCAAATAATACACATAATTATATATAAAATAAAAAAAGATTTAATATTTGAATTAAACTATTTCCCAATCTAAACAAATCGCTCATCGAGGTCGTTTTATTTATTTATTTACTCTGGCATATGCATGACTCACTTTAAGAGCTATTTTTAATCAACAATATATATTAGCATTTGTTTATAAATGTAAATAACTTTTAGTTTTATTTTAATCCACACTAAACAGCAAACTCTTGCAATAAACTATTCAAAATTTCCATAATTGATTCCGATTTGA
>VNJM01000274.1:0-26663 GCA_008042475.1 Drosophila kanapiae
CTTAAATGGATCTCAAGTTATCTGATTGGCAGGACGCAGAAAGTCGTCTTTAAAAACAACATTTCTAATGTTCTCCGGGTTACCTCTGGGGTCCTGCAAGGGAGCCATTTGGGTCCCTTATTGTTTACATTATTTATTAATGACCTGCCCGAAGTTTTGGCTAACTCTGTAGTGGTCATGTACGCAGATGACGCTAAGCTTTGTGTGCAGTATAAAGACAGCTCTTGCCAGTCGGATTTACAAACAGATCTGAATAACTTTCAAACATGGTGCCATGTTAATTTATCAAATTTAAATGGCTCTAAGTGCAAGCTAATGACATTCTCTCGTGTCACTCCCATGCTTGCAATTTATATGCTAAACGGCTGCTCTCTAGAAAGAATTACTCTGGTCGACGATTTGGGCGTCCGTCTGGATCCTAATCTTCACTTTATAGATCATATTTCGTGCATGGTGAATAAAGCCAGGGGAGTGCTTCGATTTATTAAACGGTGGTCGAAGGAATTCGATGACCCTTATGTAACAAAATCATTATATACTTCATTAGTTCGTCCTATCTTGGAGTATGGCTCGTGCGTATGGAATCTACAATATGATGTCCATAGAAAACGCATCGAATCAGTCCAAAAGAACTTTTTACTTTTTGCTCTACGCAACTTTAACTGGGATTCAGGCCGAAGGTTACCCTCTTATACTAGTAGACTTTTANTGATAGGTCAGCTAAATTTCCTTTTTACTTTTAGTTTTGCGCCATTGTAGATCATCGTATGAAGTGCATGAACCCTTTAGAGTTTTGTGCGCTAATTACAATGAGATGTACCAAATAACCTCTAGCGTAGACAGCCTTCCCAAACTAAAAACTTTAGTCCTAACTAACTTACTACGTATGCAACTAAACATTCAGGCAGCACGTCAGTAGTTAATTTCCTCGCAATCTTTACCTATACTTTCTGCTATCGCGCCTACTAACACCTAACCCTAACAAGCACGTGCTTGGTGTCGAAAAGGCCACTTGAGTGTACTGACCGTAGTGCATCAACGTCCATATTAAATAAAATCAATAATCATCAGAGTGTAAACAGCTGGAATAACCTGGGATACAAACGAAAGGCTATCATAATACAATTTAGGGAGCTTACTGCGTAAGCCTCTTGCATTCTAATAAGAAATGAGAATAGAGTTTGTTAGTTTTTTGTTGCACACTTAGACGTAGAGGGCACAATGGTCTGGTCTGGCCTAGGAAGACTTATTCCTATAGGCCGCCTTTTCTTTTTCTTAGCTCCAAACTCCTTAACAACAACATACTTTGGCCAAAAGCTATTAGATCATATTGTGCTAAAGATCTCGTTAGGGACATTTATTTTGAAAGATGAAATATCCCTAGCGTAAGAAAATTTAAATTTATCTACCTTTATTTGTAGTTTTTCGGCTTTTGACTTGCCTTGAATATAGGCAATAACATCGTCAGATGTTTGATCAGGGGAAAGCCCCGAAACAAATATATTTTTCGTAGGAGGTACTACTATGAGTAATTTTGGCATCACAGACAGATTGTCTATGTTGCCAGCTGGAGCCGGTGGTCCGGACCTGTCACTCTGGGGAGTTAATTGTGACCCCTCAGTGGACAACACGGAAATTACTGGAAATTACACAATGTTGTTGCAAAGCCAACATCCGATCGTAAGATCGCCAATAGCAATTGGTTTCTTGCGTTGTTTAACAAAGCAGACAGTTACACAAGACATCCTAGCTAATTACCACTGTACCTGAATTACGTTGAGAGTGGTGCAACGAGTGATAGAGAGAGAGAGAGTGGGAAAGAGGGCAAGAGAGCGGCTGCGTGCAGTGAAAAAGTGAGCGTGGAAGTGAGCTTCTGAGAGGCTAGCTGCTGTCGCGGTTAAACAAAAGAATCACAAAAAGAAATTTTAAAAGATGCAAACCAAAACAAACAAGGGCAGCACAAATAAATTGGATTAAATAAATACGATAAATAACCAACACAGAAAGCTGCATGCACACGCGAAGTGAACGGGAACTTTAATAAATTTAAGATAGATGATTTAAATAAAACCCCGGCGGTTTACAGCAAAGTTTAGTAACAAAATCGAGATCGCAAAAAAAAGAACGACGGTTCACTTTGAAAGAGAATAGACGAATGAAAGAGAATAGACGAATGATGCATATTCAAATAGTAGAGAGTTGAGTGAACGTCATAAAGCAGATACGGTTTTATTGATAGGGCTTGAGATCGTGTAAAAGCGAAATATAGCAGTATTGGGGAGAGAGCTGCAGCATATATGGTGACAAACATGTTGAAGGTAAAGAAAAAATTTGGGATGGGTTCAAAGCAGCAGAAAAAGAAAGTATTAAAAAAAAATCTCTATGGAGTGTAGGAAATATGCAGTAATTCCGCATGCTATATCCGTGCCAATAGCTTTGCAAACAACAATGCAAAGATGTCAAAAGCACAGCTTTAGGAAAACCAGAGGCACAATAGAAAAATTGCGGGGAAGGGATTCTATACAACCGTTTAAAAAAAGGAACTGTATATAATTTTCTAAAAATATTAACCACAATACAAAAAACTCCTAAAAGAGCTACCCAAAAGAGCATTATCCAACTTTGATATAATGAGATTTTCCTTTAAAAGTATTCCTTATATTCGGGGAGTTTATATGAAAGAAAAGTTTCCAGAATTCCCACATCATTTTGAGTATGGAATAATGCATTTAGCAGATTCGCCATCAAAAGGAACGCATTGGGTAGCGTATTTTAAGAAAGGTTTAAAATCCTCTTGAAGTTGTTAGAAAAACTTGGCTACAATTATTTTCCTTTACTTTCAACTGTGGACATTTATGTCTACAATTTTTGTTAGGTCTGTTTTTGTTTGTTGTTTGTTTCTGGTTCTTTGTAAACCGCCTCAATCTGAGACGATGCATTCCTTTGAATCCATTTCCACACCACATGTATTAGGTATAAAATGAGCGATCTCGTCTAGGAAAAATATCATTGAGCAAGGAACACTCATCAAGCATCATAAACATAGCCGCCACCACCTCCAACGCTGACTCTACCACCAGCTCTACAGCCCGATCAATGAACACTTTGCCTGTCGGCGTCACCCAAGATGATTTAGACGCCCTGATGAAGGACATCGAGGTCAATCCTTTTATGCTTGCCTTTAACTCTTGTAGAATTAAAGGCGAGCTGCAATTTAAGAGTATGCTCTACAACGTAGGGTATGACATTTTAAAGGCAAAGAGAGTCAAGGGAACGTTTGGCTCAAGTATAATGGTTGATTGATCGATTGTATCTTCGAATTATTCTCAGAAAAAAGTTACATCTAAAAAGTTTCATCTAAAAATTAAATAAATAAAATAACATAATATATATTTGAACATTTTAAAATTTAATCTTTTAATGGGAAATGGGATTTGGGGTATTTTGTTTTTCAGCTTTTACTTTTAAACTTACATAAAAAAATAAATAATAACAAAAAACAACAAATTATGAATAATTTTATTAATGGGAATTCGGATTTTAGTAATATTTTTTCAGTATTTACCTTTAAGCTTATACAAAATAAATTAACTAATAGAACTATTAATAATTTAATTCTTTCTTTATTTTTAATAATATTTTGAATTTTTTGAAAAAAATGATTTACATTTATTTTACAGCTTATCTAGTATCAGACCAGGTCTGATTATCACCTGATCTGATAAGATCAGGTATATTTACCAGGTCTGTTTATCAGATCAAGTCATCAGACCAGGTCTGTTTATTAGATCAGGTCATAAGAACAGATCCATTTATCAGGTCAGCTCATCAGACCAGGTCTATTTACCAGGTCTGTTTATCAGACCAGGTCTGATTATCTGATCAGGTCACCAGAGCAGGTATATATGTTTACGATTGATAAATTACTTCATAGTATAAATAACCCCTTTTGTTCTTTTGATTTCAATTCTTTCATTACTATGAATAAAAATATTTGATCAAAATTGGCTAACACACGGATTGTGATCCAAAAATTTCTGAACTCTAATCCCGGATGTTTAAAATGTTTCTTACAATCCAATAATATTCCGAGATTAGAGTTTAGAATTTTTTATCGCATTCCGTGTGTTAGCCAATTTTGAGCAAATATTTTTATAACAGCCTATAACAGATCCTTTAAATAAACACGTTAACAATAACAATAAAATGTAGAGCCATATATCAAAGGAGAAGTCAAATGATAAAGCTGAATTAAATATTAACGATAATACACCTCATATGAAAACGAAGAAACTTTCATTTTACACTACTTCTAATCAAAATTTAAAACCTAAGCATGAATATAATCATTTGATTGGAGGATACAAATGGATGATGTTAATATTGATAATGCTAATGATGATGCAATGAATGATGACTCATCATTCATATTGCCGCATCAAGACTTGCCTCACACATTGAGTGTATTACCGACTCAAGCCTCTCATCATTCATCGTCTGTATTATCGTCTGTATTATCCTCACACATCATCCATTGATATTAAATCAACCCCCGTTGCTTAAAGGGAGTTCAAAAAATGTATACATCAGTGAACTGCAACGAAATCGTATTTTGGATAGGACATATGGTCTATACAAAAATAGATCTGGAAATAAATGTTGGGAAATAACCAAATAAATGCAAATAAATAAAATTGAATTTGATGATGAAAAAAACTACCAACTCATTGGTGGATTATATTCTTCATATTCCACAATCTACAAAAGAATTATAACATAAATGATCTAGAAATATACAATGAAATTTTGCTAAATAGAAGTTTTCAATCACATGGTCAGGTGAAAAGATCGAGGGCATTAAAATATTCAAAAATGATTAAACCACTTTTATCTAAATCACCCTTTGCCGTCAACACCCAAGCGCATCAAGAAAATTGTAAGTGGGTCTGGATTTATGACACTTGAAACGAAGAAACGCAATTATGTATATACATATATACTATACTGGGATGATCCCAATGAGCTGGTAGAACGCCTACAACTCCTAATAGCCTGATAGCTTAATAGCCTAATCGGAATCAGCCGGAAATGCAAATCACAGAAATGAAATTACTTCAATAATTGAAGAATTGAGAGAGGCTCAAATTATATGCTAGTTTAGTATATATTTATTTAACAATATTCTAATTAGTTTATAATCACCATGTCCGTTGACAAATTTTGTCATTATATGAAAGATAAACAGAACTCTAATAACTTAAAACGGAATGAAAAAACTATTCCAGGACTCTTCATTGATACAGATGAGGTATTATTAATGTAATACATGCCTCCCACGCAAACATTTTCAACGCTGCAGAGTTGTTACAAAAAAGGATTAATTGTTAATTGCAAGCTGACCTGGGTGTAAATGGATGGCCATTTACCTGCTAACAGTGATCGACACATTTTCCAAATTAGCCTGGGGTGAGGCAATTAAATCTAAGACTGTGAAATAGGTTCATGAGGCAATGGAGAAAATATTCAAGTCTGGATGTGGAGTGCCTGGAAATCTATCAACTCGCTTTAAGGAATTTATGTCTTAATATAAAATCAACAACTATTTTACATTTAGTACATTGAAGTCATCAATTGCTGAATGATTTAATAGAACATTAAAAGAATTCATGTGGAAGGTGTTTTCTTATAAACGTATCACTGTTCAAACATGTAATTATCGTTTGCAACAATAGGAGGCAAAGAACAATAAAAATTTCACCAATCCATATAATTAGTGAGAATGAAAAGCATATCTACCTACAATATTATTAAAATCAATCTCAAGGCATATAATTCAAATTGGAATTCGGAGATGTTTAGAATAAGCAAAGTTCAAAAAACATACTTGTTGGAAGATTTAAATGGGAATCCTGTTAAGGGTGGTTTCTTTATAGAAGAACTGCAAAAGACACGATTTCACAATACTTACCTAGGATTGTCGAAAGCAGATAAAAGTTGGATTCATAAATTTCAAATTTTGTAAAGATGTAAACACAGGGAGATATATGTATTTTATATATATATTTTTTTTCTGTATTCTTGATTTTTATATCAATTATTATTATTTGTTTTTGTTTTTGCAATTTTAGTCGTAAAATAGTAATAAATAAATTTAATTTAATTAGATTTATACATTTGTAAATAAATAATTATATTACAAACACAAACTTAAATTTCAAGTTTGTTTTTTTTTTTATTCCATTTTTTAAAATATGTTGCATTATTAATTTCCCCTCATGTATGTCGAACCCGATTCTAATTTCCTCTTTAGAGATTTAATCTTAATCAATAATCTTGGCGTATGAAGAGTGTTCTCTAGCTGAATACTCCAAACACTTGACTGAGTTTCTATACTACTAATTGAACCCTTAACTTCATTTACTATAGTTTTATAATGGCCTATTGCCACAATTGAAACTACATCTTCACAAATTTTTCTTCTATCCTTATCTTTATCATCTAATGTTATTTTGGTTATTTCTGATGTACTTATTTCATGCCCTCCAGACCTAAACATGAACATGCTATCAAAGATTGCTGTTCTGTAAATAAACTATTTTTGTACGCTTCAAATATAATTTTCTCCAGACATCTTTGCTTCACACACATTTTTCTGGTTTACTACCTAAATTTTTAGTGTGTTTGTATACATTTTGGAATTGGATAAACAGCGTAAATCCTTTCGCTTTGAACTTTTTTCAAGACATTTTCCGAAAACGCTATTTGAAGAAATCTTGTTCTGTGATCAGTGTTTAAATCATTATATTTTTTAAGCCAGGGTTTTGAGCTTCAGACCATATATCATACACTGTCTAATTGTTTTGTAGTGTTTGATATACTTCTTCTTATCGCGAAGATCAGAAATTAATTTTTTAACATTGAAAATTTTTGAGTGGAGTCATGAAGCGAATATCGATATTCCTAATCAACCTCATGAATATATCCTTACTCGCAATCTTCCGAAATACTTTCGAGATTTAAAGAATTTATTTGTCTCTGTACAGTATTCATAAGGTAAGGATTTGGACATTGCTCATCCATTCAAATTATTTGCATCCACTTACAATAAATTCTCGGATTCCTTAGTCGGATCAAAATCTTAACGATATTTGTAGTATGTTTTTGTATGTCTATGGCTTCTTTAAACTAATCCCCCTCGATTTGCACTCTGTATATATGTAATGATATTAATATCTGTGAGTAATTCGAGAGAAATTGCTTTAGTTTTTAACATGGGATCTCATGACTAACTTGGAGTTGTTAGCAGGTTCAAGTCCACAAATGTTTAAATAAATTGAATTTTGAAAATCGTCTGTTAGCAATAAAAGATCAGTTTTTAGATACAATTTCAATTATTCTTTAAGTGTCTAACACTTGAAATGAGACCACACTTGACATGCGTGGGAGAAATCCACTTTTGAACATTCTGAATCTGTCAAATTACTTTAAAACTTGCTTCTTGGTGGGAGACAAGTTTCTGATAGTTTTACCTCAGAATCTAAATATTCATAGGGGAAAACTCCTTTCCTACGAAGTAACCCAAAATCCGTTGAACTGGAAAATTGATTTCTTAAGACTTTAAAATCATTTAACATCATTGAAATTGGCTGCATGTCAGTCTAGGCTAGAGGGCATGAATCGGAAAGTATCCAGAAATTTTATATTTAGCTTATTCCTTATTAAAGGGATAATTTTGGAAAATGATATATATAAATCCTTATTTAAGGGAATTACTCTTATTTCACCCTCAATCTCCCCGAGTTCTTTCAGAAATAAGTGGAACTCATATTTTGAGAAATTGTGAAAGAACTCCGGGATACAATTCCTGTCTTAAATTTAAGATTGCACTCATTTTATGATGCACCTCGAAATTGAACAGAAAATGACAATGGTTTTTTACCTAAAATCTTTTTGCAAATGTGGCAATTAAGAGCTTCATCAAAATCAAAAATGTCTTGAGTACTCATTTTCAAAGGAACTACTATGTTAAGTGGTTTACATATATTTCAAACAAAGTCTGCATACCCAACGAATGGTACCTGAAGCTGACGATGAAATTTGAAGAACTTTAGG
The DNA here is from genome assembly GCA_008042475.1 of Drosophila kanapiae. NCBI lineage: Eukaryota > Metazoa > Arthropoda > Insecta > Diptera > Drosophilidae > Drosophila > Drosophila kanapiae. The sequence goes on from VNJM01000274.1 coordinate 8,113, forward strand.
TATGTTTCTCTTTCTTTAGGTTGCTGAGTCACCATATTTAAACATCTTTACATATGTCGCATGAATCAATACTCACTCATTGAGTATGAATGGCATTTATTGCAGAAGAAGCGTTTCCCACTTTTCTTCCCTAATTATGAAGGTAGCATGCTGTAATTAAAGAAATTAAATTAGTCCATTTATTTAATAAGGTAATTGATATTTTTATTTACCCAGTAATTTTTGTATCCACATGTAGTGTCCATGAATGAAGCCGGCTGGTCCAACGAGGTTTAGCTAATTAATGTGGTGCCCCATTTCAGTTCCATTGCTGAAAAGTGGACCAAACACCCTGTCCTTTTCCTCGTTGTACCCGAACACATTTAGGCTTATGTGTGGGTTGCGTGTAACCAAATCCGATATTTTTTAAGTTTCATTGGGAACGTCCAACCTGTGAAGTCCATCGTGATGTTGTTGGTGTGGATTATTGGTAGGGTTATATCTACTCTATATCCATTGCATCGTTCTCCGTTGCCCCTTAGGTTAATGAAGGATAATATTGCCCATTGCAGAAGTCATCATTGTTCTTGACATTTATTAGGGCTCTTCTATTTTTGAGCTTCAGTGGCAGATCAAAAATAAAAAAAAATGCTGATCCTCTTAAAGGAACAGATTGTAGCATATTTAACTCCACCCTCAATATGCGTTTCCATCAAATATCCTTCTCCTGGATTTCTCCCACTCTTGTTTTAATAACAATTGAATGATAATCATAGAGTTATTCAAAATTAGTTGCAATCGTAGCCAGACTCATCGTACTCTGGGCCGATTTATTTTCGAATTGATTATCATGCTCTTACCAGCATTTACTCAGTTAAAAACTCAAAATGTATTTTTGTGGCGGTAGGATTGCTTTTTAATATGAGGGAGCAGGAAAAAAAAAAATGATTTACTAAAATTTTCCCTCAATTTAAAAGGGCATTTGAAAAGGGTGAAAAAACAACACAGATACATGCAGGTTCACGAAGTGGCATGCTTCAAGGAGGATGAACCCTTAATTTTAGATGAGTCTTAGGGATCAACATCAATATTATCACCATTAAATAAAAAAAAATAAATAAATATGATCCTGAGAAAAAAAACGAAAAGAGAAGGAAAAAGGGTGGAACTCTGACACACATTCCTCCCACATTCGTTTGCTTGTGTACAGGACAAAAGGTTCACTAAAGGTTATAGATTAAAAATGATCCTGAAAAATGAGTTGTGAGGGTGTGAGTGTGAATTGGGTAACATTCAAAGACGTTCACCTAATTTCCCTAAATTTAGAAAGGGACGATAGAAATAATTTTAAAAGGAAAACCTAACAGTGAGTCGAGGTCGCACCCGCGGTTCAAAAAATCAAAATAAAGACAAACACAAATAAAACAAGATTGTTTTTATGTGAACATGGGTCATTTAATGCTAATTAACAGCGATCCCTTACCTGAAAAGGGATATATATTTTTTGTTGAGTATATAATATAAGTTTATTGTTCAAGTACAATAATATATAGTATATATGTACATATATATATGTATAATATATATATATAATATATACATATATATATAGTTTATACACGATTTGTGTAAGCGCACTGCCAAGAAATGGCAGGCACACATGTATCGGTTGAACTCTTTGAAAATACATAGATATTTTTAAATGTTAAATCACTTAAAGTTTCAATAGGACTTATAATCACAATGGTGTTTCACAATTATATGGACCAACAATTAGAGCTCTAATCGTGTTTGGTAACAAAGAGCTATGTCGCGGATGAGTCTAGCTTCCATCTCCACTACCTTCAACGTTTCTTACTTTGATGACTTTATTTTGAGTAATTATATTATTAATGATAATTATTATTATTAATTATTATTATTATTAATATTATATTATAAATATACAGTTATATTATACAGATAAGAACTTAATTCAAGGACAATCATTCGATAATTGAGGTTGATATAAATTGAGTAAACATTTGTATAATATATTCAGTTATAGATCAAATGTAAAACAAGGTACCAGTCTCGTAAATAATCTGATAATCACACTAATCTCTGAGGTTGATTTACCTGGTTACAATTACTGTGGAAAAAGTACTACTAATGGAATTTAAGGTATTTTATTTTTCAGCCATTACTTTTTATCTTCAAACTATAATAAATTAATCAAATAATAATAATAAAATATAAATAAAATAACATGTAAAAAAAATATATTAATTATTACTATTAATTATTATATATATTATATATTATTATATATATTATATATATTATATTAATTATACTAATAGGAATTCGGATTTAAATAATATTTTTCCTATACTTTTTAGCTTATAGAAAATAAATAATATAATACAAATATCTTAGAATGTAATTATTTTTAATTCTTATTTGCAATTATTTTTTTGAACTATTGAAAAAAATGAATTACACATATTTTAAAGCATATATGATATCAGTTTCGTTTAACAGATCAGTTTACCAGATCAGGTCCGCTTAAAGGATCAGCCAACTGATCAGGTTATCAGATCAGGTCTGTTTAACCGATAAACTTATCAGATCAGGTCATCAGATCAGATCCGTTTAAGTGACCAGATTTGCAGATCAGGTCATCAGATCAGGTCTGTTTACCAGATCAGGTCTTCAGATCAGGTCCGTTTAACTGATCAGGTCATGAGATCAGGTCTGTTTAACCTATCAGTTTACCAGCTGAGGTCATCAGACCAGGTGTGTTTACCAGATCAGGTCATGAGATCAGGTCTGATTACCAGATACTTTCCGTTTCATTACCTCTAGCCTACACTCCCGGATAGCAACCTTAAATTAGGATGATTAAATATTAAGAAACAATTTTCCAGTACAACAGATTTTGCTATTCTTCTTACGTAAGGAGTTTTTCCCTTAAAATTTGAAGATAAACTATCAGAAACCATCCCACCAAGAAGCAAGTTTAATACTAATTTGACAGATTCGGAATGTTCAGAAGTTGATTACTCTCACTCATGTGTCAGAATTCACTCCGTCATAGAGCTTAAGCAGAAACCCTGGCTTACAAAATATATTGATTTAAACAATGATCAAAGAACTAGAGTTAAAAGCAATTAAAAAAAAAAAAATATAGGCTTAGTTTCGGAATGGGAAGCTCCACCTGTGGGTCCACTAGGCGGACAAGCTAGATTATGTGCGAGACAGTTAAGATCCAATTTTTATAGTATTTCAAAGTTTAGTGTAAATCTATATGCAATTCAAATGAATTGATTACGCAATATTTGTGATGAACCAATTTACATAGGTTTTATAGTATTGGAATTATAAAAATGGAAAATGTATGATTTTCACTATGGTTATATAAAGCCAAAATTCAATGATGCTGTTAAATTAAATTACATGAACACTGATGCATTTATTTACTCTATTAAAACAAACGACTTATATCTACTTTTATCGGCTTATATCGACTTATATACTTATTATGAAATGTATCGAAATTATATATATAACAAAAAAAAATATATATATATACAAAATGTGTGAAGAAAAATAAAGAAGTAAAACAAAGTTATCTGGATAAACTTTCATTTGAAGCGTAAAAAATTGTTTATTTATATGACATCAATCTAGTGATAGCATGTACATGTTTAGGTCTGGAGGGCATGAAATAAGTACATTCAAAATTACCAAAATTACATTGTATAATAAGGATGATAGAAGAAAAATTTGTGAAGATGTAGTTTCAACTGTGGCAATACAATGCATTGCAAATGAAATAACTAATTCTGTTGCTCCAAACGATGTCATTTGGAAACCGCGCAATGATTCAGGTGGTGTTTTAATTTGGGGTAGTTGTACTTTTCCTGATAAGCATCACATCCCAACTGGCTCATTTTTAAATTTAAGTGCATGACAATACTGGCATTCCTTATCCAAAGAACCAATAATCAGAATATTCAACAGCAGAATATTCAACATCTCTTCCCTGCAGGTGTCTTTGTTTTCTTTGTTATTGTGATTGACGTAACTGCGTAATGCTTACACTCGTATTTTCATTATCTGCTTCGATTTATTCGCCTGATCTTTTGTAGAAGAAGTCTGTAGAATTGACCGTTCGACGACCCAAATTGGTCTCTTTGCGTTTTCTTGGCCTTGCTGACTGTAGATAGAACATATTCATAGAACATATATCCATTTGCGTATTATTTGACTTACTTTTCACAATAATAAAGCACGAATGCTTATCAAATACGTGCTCGTTCTCGATTGTGTTTCAAACTATTATAAAAAAAAAAAAATAAGAAAAATAAGGGAGTAAAACGAAGTTGAAGATGGAGTTTCAACTGTGGCAATCGGCCATTATACAACTAAATTATACTTAATTATATAAAATTATATTAAAAGAAATTGAAGGTTCTATGAATAGTTAAGAAACTCAATGAAGTGTGTGGCGCAGCCAAATTAGTCAACTAGAGAAAACTATTTATACCCCAAAATCGGATGATTAAGCTTAATTCTCTAAAGAGGAAATTAGAATCTAACGAAAGTGCGCTCGACATACATGAGGGGGAATTACTAATGCACTTTGTCTTATTAGATGGAATAAAAAAAATCAAACGTTAAATTAAAGTTTTTGTTTATAATATAATTATTTATTTAAAAATGTATAAATTTAATTAAAATAAATAACTAAATTGATTTATTACTAATTTAAGAATAAAAATTGTAAAAACAAAAACAAATAATATTAATTGTAATAAAAATCAAGAATAAAGACAAAAAATATATATAAAATATACTACCATGTGTTTATATCATTACATAATTTGAGATATATGATATATATATGCAGCCCATGCCGCCTTACTATGGTGAAGGCTTAATCGCAGTAGTCGCAAATACATTTGCAACATCCACTTTCACTACTGTGCCGTCGGCTTCATCGTCATCGGTGAGGTCGTCGTCCATATCACCAATCGCATGCAGTTCGCGCATGCGAAAGATGAGTAAAATAGTGTCACCAGACTTTGAATATATCATAAGGCTTATTGTTGGTATATTATAAATTACTATTGGCGATATTTATAAAACAAAATTAAAAAATTATTTAATTAAATTTAAATATTTTCAACTTAATCTAAGTGTAATCAGTTTTCGAGAATCCTAGCCAATGCACCAAAACCCTATTTCCATCTCTTTTCAAAACCTTTTCTACTAGGTAAGTATTGGGAAATCGAGTCTTTTTCAGTTCTTCTATACAGAAACCATCCTTAAGAGGTTTCCCATTTAAATCTTCCAACAAGTATGTTGTTGGATATGTATTTTGAACTTTTTCTTATTCTTAAAATCTCCGTTTTCCAATTTGAACATTGTCTCCAATCTTCAGTTTGGCCCCATAAATATTTCATCATTATTGTAGGTAGCTTTCAAGATATGCTTTTCGATGTTGCAAACGATAATTACATGTTTGTACATATTTCTTATAAATGGATTTATAAGAAAACACCTTCCACATGAATTATTTTAATGTTCTATTAAATCGTTCAACAATTGATGCCTTCAATGTACTCAATGTAAAATAGTTGTTGATTTTATATTAAGACATAAATTCCTTAAAGCGAGTATAGATTAGATTCCCAGGCACTCCACATCCAGACTTGAATATTTTCTCCATTGCCTCAAGAACCTGTTTCGCAGTCTAAGATTTAATTGCCTCACCCCAGGCTAATTTGGAAAATGTGTCGATCACTTGTAGCAGGGGCAAGTATTACATTAATAATACCTCATCTGTATATCCTGGATATCCAGGAATAGTTTTTTCATATAATTTTAAATTATTAGAGGTTTGTTTATCACTTATATAATGACCAAATTTGTCAACATACATGGTGATAATAAACTAATTTGAATATTTTTACATAAATATGTACTACACTAGCATATAATTTGAGCCTCTCTCAATTCTTCAATTATTGATTATTAATTTTTCTTCTGTAATTTGCTTTACCGGCCGATTCCGATTAGACTATTAGGAGTTTCTACCAGCTCATTTGGATCGTCCCAGTAAACATAATTGCGTTTCTTCGTTTCAAGTGTCATAAATTCAGACCCACTTACAATATCCTTGATGACGCTTGGGCGTTGACGGCAATGGGAGATTTAGATAAAAGTGGCTTAATAATTTTTGAATTATTTGAATGCCCTGTTCCTGTCACCTGACCATGTGATTGAAAACTTCTTCAAAACAATTTTAATCATTTCTGTTCTTGTATTCAAATCTTTTGTTTCAATAATCAAAAAGGTTACCAGCGAATTGAGAAAGAACAAACACCTAAAACAAGGTCACAGCAGAATCGATGGTTCCTCCAATTCGTCCCTCACTCAACGTTGGTAAGGAATCTTTTCCTAGTGTAGCTAAAAGGAACCTACTCATCGCACAACGCAGCCACCCTCGCAATGAGATGGAAAATCCTCCCCTCCAACACATTCCGCAAACGCCGCTCTGGATGCCAAACTGGAACAGCTTTTTACGAGGCTCGACAGGATGATGTCTCTGGAAGAGATACTAATGCAAGCAATCCTGCAGACGATGCACCCTTCCTCCTCTACTCTCTACAATGGGTGTGCTTAAAATAGCCTGCTGGAACCCCAATGGGCTAAGCTCAAAAGCAAATGAGGTCATTGCTTTCATTGAGCTACACGAATTAGACATCCTCTTGTTGTCAGAAGTCCGCCTCTGCTCGCGGTCCACCTTCAGGATCCCTGGCTACTCTTTACACAAAACCGATCATCCGGACGACCGCAGACACGGGTGCGCAGGGATTCTCGTCAAGTCGGGCATAACCCATCAACTCTCGTTCACTTTTTCGGAAGAGCATGTTCAAGCCGTCTCAATTGAGATATCTTCAAGAAGAGGGAGGTTTAACGTTGCTTCGGTATATTGCCCTCCTGCTGTCAGATAACCAGAAGCAGATTTCACGACGCTCCTCTCCAATCTCAGATATAAGTTCCTTGCCGCAGGCGATTGGAATGCCAAACACAGATGGTGGGGCAACTACAGAATATGTGCCAGAGGCCAGACCCTCAGCTCTGTCCTAGCCAATGTCAATGTCGATATAGTAGCAACTGGGAAGCCATCTGCTAAACCTATCGTGCAAACGCCACCCCTAGTGCAATTGACTTCGGCATCTCTAAAGGCTTCAAACAACAGCAGGTCTCCGTTAGAGTACTCACCGAACTATCCTCTGACCACCTCCCGTTGCTCTTCATGATAAATGAAGAAGCTCAACTGTTTAAAGGAGTCCCCAAAATGCTGCCGGCACATGCAAACGTTGCCACCTATATGTCCTTCATCGATGCTCACACCGTGCTAACAACCTGCAGCGATCTGGATGCTTACGTTGATACCTTCGCATCCACAATTTCGGAAGCCGCCCACCTACTAGGAGGGCACCCTTACTAACTCCGGAGGCAAGGGCACTGCTGGATCAAAAAAGGCACCTCAGAAGGCAATTTATTATGTCAGGCGATGGCGCAACTAAGCATCTACTATCAAGCGTTTCTAATAGACTGCGTAGGTTGCTAGCAAAAACCTGCCATTAGAACATCGATACCCTTCTGAAGGGAGCTGGCCCGGACAATTGCACCGATTTTTCGATATGGAAACTAACGAGAGGAATTAAAAGACAGCCACTTGTCCAATACCCAATACAGAGCCACAGTGATCACTGGCTTAAGAGTGACTCCGACAAAGCAAACGCCTTCGTTGAACATCTGTCTGCTACCTTTACTCCTTACGATCTTCCAGACGTGTCACACCGAGATGAAGTTGCAAACTTCCTAAGCGCTCCCATTCAGCCAGCGCCCCCGATTAGACACAGCACGCCGCAAGAAGTCACGCTGCAATTAAAGGCGCTTAGTCAAAAAGAATCCTGGACCCGATGGCATCGACAATCGAGCGGTAAAGGGTCTTCCTCCCAAAGGAGTGCTTGCGCTGGTAAAATGGAAGCAAGCCAGGATCATTATGATCCCAAAGCCAAGCAAGCCACCAACTCAAATTGAATCTTACCGCCCCATTCAGCCTGCTATCAACGTTGTCTAAAGTGTTCGAGCGGATTCAACTCAGTCGACTGATGGAACTACCACAAGTAGAAGGCCATATACCTCAACACCAGTTCGGCTTCAGGAAATCCCATGGCTGTCCAGAACAAGTACATCGCCTGGTCAACCACATCACCCATGGACACGAGCATAAACTGCACACTGTAGGCGTCTTCCTGGACGTAAAACAAGCCTTCGACAAGGTGTGGCACGAGGGCCTTCTTTACAAAATCAAGGATCTTCTCCCTGCACCCTACTTCGTCATCCTGCGGTCATTTATTGCGGATAGAACCTTTGAAGTTGCAGTAAGGGGCTCACGATCCAGCTTGGCACAGATTCACGCAGAAGTGCCCCAAGGAAGTGTACTTGGTCCGGTCCTTTACACCATGTACACAAGCGGTATGCCAGTTCCGTCGCCCACCACAAACTCCCGTATGCGTCTGGCTACTTACGCTGACGAAACAGCCCTGCTTGCGTACCACTCGTCTCAGCTGACAGCTTCAGCTGCAGTTCAGGACTGGCTGCGTGCGATGGAGCGCTGGACCAAGCAGTGGAACATAGCCATAAACTGCAGAGAGTCGGCATGCGTAACATATTCGCTACGACTTGTAATCGACATCGTCCACGACTTTAATGGTGATACCATTAAAAACGACACCTCTTACTGCTACTTGAGTGTACACTTGACCCTTTAAAGCGATCCCGCTTTGTACAATAATATTGCAATTAATTAAAAACAATTTAAAGAAATGTAAATACTATGTAAATAGTTGTATATACGCCCATAAATCATATGTATCATACTCACCCCATCTTCAAAATGCCCGGATATGTTCAAATGGCTCTGAACGATTCCGGCGACAATAAATAATATTTTAAAATTGGTAGTAAACATGAAACAATATTTTTAAACCATGAACGTTCAATTGGTCAGCTATTCGGATTTAATAAACGCATATTAAGACCACATGATAATGAAATTTGCATCACAGATATACCTGTAACATTATGTATTGTATATGTACATAGCCCCTGGTTATAAAATTAACAATACACCAAGAAATTTGATTTATTTACTTGTCAACTCTAGAGAAATAAGCACACTTGAAGTACGGATAACTGATCAGAACGGAGATATAGTTAATTTGCGCGGAGAATGATTATTTATAATAAAAAGCCGGCACATCGCTCCATTGATAACATCCAAAATCATCACCTAAAGGAGCTTCACAACGGCGACCTGTTCTATCATTAAAAAATAAATTGATTTTAAAATCATTGAAAAATAATATTTTATAATGTTTAAAAACAAATAAATGAAATTTGTATGTTCAAGAAAACCTGTCAATGATGAAAGTATTATTAAAAAAGAATATCATACTTATTATTTATTACTTAGTTCGCATCACAATACAGAAGCAAGATTTGTATGTCCTTCCGTGTAAATGTTTTCTCCACTTTGAAGTAGGGATGTCGAATTTTTAAAAAATATTTGATATTTTTTTAGTTTCCCGAAAAGTTTTTTAGAATAAAAATAATATAAATAAAACACATTGATATAAAATACATAGATCTTTAGAATTTATATTTCATTATTACTGAAGTCAAACAAATTATACATTAAAGTCTTGGTCTTGGAGATTCGTGTTTTATACACAAACAAACAAATTCTTATAAGTTTATAGTTTTTTGATAATAAGCTTTTGATAATTATATGAGTTCCTTAAATCACTCCTATTTTAGCGCCAATAATTGGCTTTAATGGATTTAAAAAATACACGTTGCGTTATGTGATTATCAGTCATTTGACTCCTTGAGTCACAAACGACGCACTTTATCGCAGAAGCAAGTCTCTCGGAAGGCTCTGAACTTCCAGGAGTAATAGAGTATTTCAGAGCAAGCTGATACAATCCTGGCATAGCCACCTTGTGTGACTTCCAAAATATTATGGGATTACTTTCGCATGATGTTTGGGGCAAACTGTGATCCGTGTTATGCAACGAAAGGCTCTTTAAAATAATCCTATTATGGGCCTCCATAAAATTGACACACTGTTCATCTGCATTGAAATGATCATCAGAAATCTGTTATAACTTAAATTAAATTAATATACCCTTTTTTTTGCTTCGGAAGAAAATAATATTGAAGAATATATGTATTATAATATTGAATTAATTACTTTCAGTTACTATTATAATTTTTAATTATTATTGTTATTTATGTAAATGTAAGTATTACTATTAAATTATATAAATGATTACAAAATCTATAATTTTACATTCCGCGGTTTCCTTGAAAATGTAGTTGTTTCTTTTAATAAATCAATTGTTGCCTCTTGTACCCAATATTACACACCAATATTTTATTTAATGCGAGGGGCTTGAACCTTTGAACCGATTCAACTTGTATAATCTGTATGTTTATAAATACCAATGCAATTAAAGGAATCACCATACTAAAAGTGACATAGTTATCACGGCTTATTTTCTCGGTTGCATCCTTAAATGGGTTTACAAAAATCGCGACAAATATTTAGCTCTTTAGCAGTCAGCATTTCCAGTACTGCTCTAGAGTATTCGGCTTTCTTTATAAGAATGATTGACCTAAAGAAAATATCAACATGTCTAAGCACGAGTTCCATCGCGTGACAACGTTTTGAACCAAGGTTTTAATACAACCTTCTGGAACTCCCTGATCGGCCTGACCTTTTCGCAATTGATCCATTAATGAAGGGCTATGCTAATTTTTTAGCTGGGACAAAGTTTGTCGTGTTTCAACTTGTTTTAATAATTTTATTGCACATTATTTTTGATTTCACCGTAATGTTTTTTGATTGAATCCATTTATTTTCTTGTTAAACACACACAGAGTGACCACCGCAGAAATATCAGAGAATATTAAAAAAAATATATATCACACACTCCATATTTGAAAAAAAAAAAATTATGACGATATAAATATATAATTTTTCCCAAAAAAATATCCCTATATTGCTATTTCGATATATTATCAACAACCCTACTTTGAAGGGACACTTAGCAAAATAATTGATGCAAATACAGGAACAAGCGGCACAAATAGTGTTAGTGTTAATAATTGCATGGCCCATTTTCTGGACGAAATAAGATATGAGTTGAATGGATGCGATAGGACTCGATTTACTGGGATCATATCGACTATCGAGAACGTTCTCTCAGTTGGTCAACAGGAAGGAGTTCCTTATCGTAATGCTGGGTGGAGTGGAGGAGACAATATCCCTTCCGGAGGGAGGTTTTTTCTTTACTATCAAGAACTTTCTCTCAGTTGGTCGAAATGCTGGGTGGAGTGAAAGAGACAATATCCCTTCCGGTGGACAATTCAGCATTTCTGTACCTTTAAAATGCTAATGGGATTTGGAGAAGATTATAAGAAAATTGTATTAAACTGTAAACATGAACTCATTCTCCTACTGGCTAAAAACTCTGAATGTGAAGACAAAGGATGGAAAATCGTATAAAATTGCTATACATTACATAAGTTGGATGATCCCCCACATTGCTCCAAGCTATAGTGCTAAAATTAAAATGTTTAATATAGTTCAAAGTGGAGCTACACTACATCTCGCATTTCGGAGTTGGGATTGTTATATCAATCCAACATTGGTACAAGGAACCCATCAGATATGGAATGTTAAGCTGTCGGCAAATAGAGAACGTCCAGGTTTTGCTATCTTTGCATTTACATTAAATGGTCATCTAATAACAAACAATTTGAGAAATGCCAAGGTATATCTTAATTCAGAAGTATATCCCTATGAGGATTTAAATATTAAATATAATGAAAATCGGCTTGCTGTCTTGTATGACATGTATGTTAAATTTCAAGAGACCTACTACAATCGAGAACCACGAGCTCTCTTATCTCCAAAGAAATTCATGGCAAAGGCTCCTCCTGTTTTTGTTGATCTTTCAAACCAGAATGAATCAGTCAAATCATGACCGATTGATGTTAAAATTTCCACTGAGCTAACTTCACCAAGTGAGATGGATACAAAGGTATTTTGCCTTCTCATCCATGATCGACTAGTTGAATATATACACCATTCCCTGGATTAGTTCAACGTATTGTTTAAGAATTTGCGATGCATTTTTTTATTCAACTTTTGGAAATTGAAACAAGTAGACGTTCACGGAGCCATCAAAATGATGAGCCTTAAAAACAATGACACCAACACAACCCCAAACAAACAACTTGTAATCAGAATAAATATTTTTATGAAAATATACAAATATCGAAATTTCCGCAATGCAATATCCGGAGGAGTCCTTAAAATGTTTTAATGAGAGGATAACTGATACACCCCTGGTTTCAAATGTACATGGAAAACATTTCTCATCTTGTTGCTGGGATTGGTGGTAAGCAGCATTCGGTGACTCCTGTTTACAAATAAGCAATCTTTTGTCTTTTGTTTTTGTCTTGTTTTTGATTTTATCCATCGTGGGTGAGCGACCGCGACTGACTGTAGTGACTTTTCACCCTTTCAAATTACCCCCAATCTTCCCTTTTTAAATTGAAGGAAATTTGACGAACATCCTTAAATGTCACCCAAGAAATCGTTTCTTTTCTCCTTGTTTCCTTGATTTTCCATTTTTTAAGCGTGGGAAGGCTGGAAGCCTTTCTTCATCCCACTCCTATGTCGTCTTTTTTAAGTGAGGGATCTTTGATAGGCATCCTTTGATGTTCACACTAGAGTTTGCCTCCGTCCCTTTTTAAATTGAACATGATTGTGCGGGATCAGCCTCCACTCATCCTTTGAAGTACACACACAAGTTTTCAAGTACCCCTGTACCTTTTAAATTAAACATGATCGTGCGGGATCTCTCCCTAACGGGATAGCTCCGTGCGGGATCGCTCCCACTCCTTTAAACACATGCCCCTTCACCACTCAATAAGTGACCCTAATTAATTGCATTTTTATTACCCGATCCCCTATTGACAGGTTGACATCTAACTCTAATTCATTGCATTTTTATTACCATAGCCTCTTGAGATTTTGACAGCTAACCCTAATTAATTGCATTTTTATTACTGATATCAACCCGACCTTTCATTATAAAAGAGACTTACTTATCAACACTAAAATTATCATTAAAAATTAAATAAATAAAGCTGATCCTGATAAAAGAAACTAGTTGCTTAATGCTAAAACTCAACGGAAAGGAAAAAGGGGTGGGGTTCTAATGCGTTTCTAACACGTTTCACTCAAAATCTTCTTCAAACGTGAAAATTATCCTGAAAACTATGACTATATTATATATATTATATAATAATATATATATTATATAAACTATATTATCGTCTTACTTCATGTACGTTAAGTGCAACGGGAATTTACAAAATAAACAATAAATTATTGAAAAATCAAGTGATCAAATTTTCAAGTGGCTATCTCTACGAATAGTCCTTCGAGTCTTCATATAAAGTTAAAGCTAAAAAAAAAAACGTGAAAAGTTTAATAATTCTAAATAGTGCAACACCACCAATAATAAATAATAATAATAATATTATAAAATTTATCTCAAAATCAAATAAAAAATCTCCAATTCATCTTTATTATCATCATTAACATGAAGATCATCATTAATATGAATTAGCATCACAACGTCCGCACTAAATAACATAAATATTTCGCTATCCGGCAAGTCTATGTACAAGTAAATCAAATTATTGATTTTTATTGATTGTTTGTTAATGAGGAAGGATTCATAATGAATTCCTGAATGAAGCGGGCCTAGCGCTGACCCCTCATATACTGTGCCCTCATAAGATGTGTCAGGTTACAAATGCATATTCTTTTCAAGAACTCTATGATTCACATTCAATTGTTATTAAAACCAGAATGGGAGAGCTCCAGGATAAGAATAGTAAGTCGGAATTAATACGCATATTAAATGTGGAGTTTACTATGCTACAATGAACTAATAGAATCAGAATATTTTGAGCTTACTCTGAAGCGAAAAAGTAAAAGAGCTCTCATTAATGTGAAGAACAATTATGACTTCTGCTTCATGTGGGCAATAATATCCCCCATTAACCCAAGAGACAAACAAGAACGATGCAATGGTTATGGAGTAGACATAACATTGCCGATAATCCACACCATCAACAACACGCTAGACTTTATAGGATTGACGTTCCCAAAGAAAATAAAACAATAAATCCACACATTCGCCATAATGTGTTCGGGTATGACGACGAAAAGTGTTTGATCAACTTTTTAGCAATGGAAATTAAATGGAGCAGCACATAAATTTTGTGTACCTCGATGGACAAAACGCCAATATTCATAAATTGACTTATTCAAAAAAGGTAGAAAGGTCTGAACATTTTTTTCTGTAGCAAAAGCCTTTCTTACTCAACGAGTGAACATAGGTTTATGCATCATGCACAGGGATGCACCAACATGGTAACTGAAAAATCTGAAAAAGGGTGAAACAGAGCTTAAATTCTCAAAATGTCATCATCAACAGTTGGAGGTAACATTCGTTGTGTAAGCAGATTTCGATGTAAGTGAAATAATACAATTATTTAATATTGATGTTCCTATAGCACTTACATATTACATAAAGTGTGCATTTGTTTCGGGCGCACTTTTGTTGATCATTTAACGTCCGATTTGTCCGAGATTTATAAGAACCACTTAAACATTGTGGTTCCTTTAAAAATGAGTACTCAAGACTTCTACTATTTGGATCTTAATTGCCATATTTGCAAGGGGATTGTAGGTAACGATACAGTGTGTTTTCGTTTCAGGTGTCATAAATCTAGACTTTCTTACAATTTCCATAATACGCTTGGGTGTTGACTCGGCAATGGAGATTTAGATAAAACTGGTTTAATAATTTTTAAATATTTTAATGCCCTCGTTCCTTTCACCTGACAATGTGGTTGAAAACTTCTTTAAAAAAAATTAGTTTTTAGCAAAATTTCATTGTATACTTCCAGGTCATTTGTATTATAATTCTTTGGTAGACGGTGGAATATTAAAGAATATAATCTACTATTGAGTTGGTAGTATTTTCTATCATCATATTAAATTTTAATTATTTGTTGCATTTATTTGGTTATTTCCCAACATTGATTTCCAGATTCATTTTGAACAGACCATATATCTTATACAAAATACGATGATGTTAAAATTTTTCGAACTCTCTTCAAGATCAATAGGTACCTGTGGCAAGTAAAAACCAACTTTTGGGCCGGATAGAGTTAGATTGCTTTGTGTGCAACTTTTACTACATTCAATAAGTCAAGTGGTTTGTTCTTTCTCAATTCGCTGGCAGTCTGTTTGATTATTGAAACAAGAGATTATTTTACTACTTTATTTTTCTGCTGCTTCATCATGTTTTTCACGCTGCAGCTCTCTTCCCAGTACTACTATCATCCGCTCTTACATGATCCCAAAAAGAAGCAACCCATCAGCCCCTGCAACTGTTTAAAATATTGTTCCGACCAAGTCTTAGTGAAGCTACTAGTGTGCAAAATTACTTAAGCAAGTTTTCAAATACGATTGATAAATTACATGATATCGGAATGGATTTTTGCAAAGACATTCGATAATATTATTGTTGTCCGGGCTCAGCAAGTCTTTTGAGAATTTTGTAATGGCGATGGAAACGGGGGAACAGTTTCCATCCCCTTCTGATTTAATGATAAAAATCATCGAAGAAGGAAGCAGGCGGAAAATGTGTAAAGACGACACGGAGAGCAGTGGACCGCAGGTGTTAATGTCGCGAAAAGAAAATAGAAACGTAAGAAAAAATGGTGGCTAAGAAACACAAGAAATGTAGATACGGAGCGCAGGGCCACTTTATTGCTCAGTGCAATGAAGGAGGGCGAGGAGATAAAGGCGGAGAGCGTGAAGTCGAAAAAAAATGGTCTACATGCTGCTTGGACAGTGGCACGACTGCTCACATTTTTTGTGATTATAGTTTCTGGACTTTAAAAAACTAATTTTATTTCTGTGTCGAAGGCAGTCAAGACCTTTAATCGCGACGATACTGGACAAAAATGATGTTAGTATGTTTATGTTTAATAAAAATCTTTCCGCCCCAGTAGGAGAATTTTATAACGATGTGTTTGAAAATAGGCGTCAAAGAGGAGACAATAAAAGGTCGCGAGGATCGCGATCTCGAGTTTGCAACAACAAATACAGTGTCTTGGGCCACGCACAAAAAAATAAATTGCGCAGTTAGCCGCGACCTATGCGCTGACTGAAAAAATGTAAATTTGTTCTTTAGTTGTTCTTCTAAGAAGGCCATGAAAAATAAAAAAAAGTGACTGAAGAAATTGAAAGTTCCTAATTTAAAAGGCGAAATTTTGTATTTTTGGATGTGTAGTCCCTTCGCGCACACAATCGACCTTTTTCACGACTGCGCTGGGTTGCGGTGGTGGGAGTTGTCCCTTTTTTTTCGGGCTGCTGTCCCGATGCGCGTTTGCTCACTCCCTTAAATTTCTTGCCCTTGCTTGATATAGTATATGACACTATTGCACATTCGTCGGTCTTGCAGTGTTGGCATGTCCAAGAGCGAAGATGGTGTCCCCAATTTAGGCAAAAAGAAGAAATTGCTTCTGCACCGATTCGATATGCTCTTGATACTTTACATACTGGGGTGACAATAAGCAAGAACAATATTCAAGCAAAGGACGAAATAGCGAGATATATAGAAGTTTTGTAGTATAGGGATCATCGAACACTTTAGCTTAACGTTTTATGAACGCTAAAAGCCCTCTTGCCTTTCCCACTAAAACACCTATGTATGTGATCGGAAATGATGTTTGGCCCAAGAAAATAGTTTGAGACATATAATTAAAACGGTAAAAGAAAATGACACTGAATTTTGAGTTATTTAAATTAAGCCCGTTGATAACGATCCTAGATATCATACGGTTTCAGTCGTTTTGCAATAAAACGTGAGACTGCTTGATTTTAATGTGCATACAGATTTTAACATCGTCCGCTTACATTAATGTTAAAGAATCAACTATTACAGAGGGTAAATCATTGATAAATAAATCAAAGAGAAGTGGTCTCAAATGACTACCTTCTAGAACTCCCGAACTTACCAGAACATTTTTAGAAAGAAAGCTATTAAAAAAAACTTTTTGGGTACGGTTAGATAAGTACATTATTTCCAGCTTATCCAGTTTTCTAGAATATTAGGAGAACCAAGCAAAGTTAGCTTATTTAACAGTAGATCATGGTTAACTGAATAGAACGCCTTGCTAAAATCTGTGAAAGCTACGTCAACTGGAGATTTTAGCTTAAAGCCATTCCTAATACAGGATGTAAACTCTAGGAGGTTGGTAGTGGTCGACCGGCGTTTCAATCCCCCGATAGTTTTTGATGTAAGACCGACTACCTTTTTTATGAAACGGTAAAATGAAGTATTCTTTCCAGACTTCAGGCGAATAGCTATGAAATTAAGACAAATAAAATATTTTAGCAGTAGGTTTCGACAAGGCTGTGAAACAACGCTCAAAAATGCAGAAATTAATTTGATTTGGGCCCGAGTATGATGATTTCTCCAGTTTAAGTTTGTCTAATACTATATCTGCTTGTATAATTGGAATATATATACAGAGACAGAGGAAATATGTGAAATTATTATGTGGATTCGGCTAGTGTGTTTTGAAATAAATCTTAGAATAGTTCGGCTATATTAGTGATGCTGTCCTCAGATTTATTAAGATGATGTTGGAAAAGATAAGGATTTTCTTTTAGATCTTATAAATTAATAGAATTTTACAGAGGGATAAGTAGTTTTGATATCATTCCGAATTATGTTCAAAAAAGTTTGACGTAGCAATGAAGATTTTGAATAGTCGACGTTTGATTCAGATCTCTTGAAACGTTATTTTTAATGTTCTTAAAATATGTGAAATATGCTTTGGGCAAAATCGTGCGCTCTTGTGGTTTTTTTTTTTTAATATATTTTCATAAATATTATATATATTATATTATATTTATATATTTTTATATATTTTTATATATTTTTATATATTTTTATATATTTTTATATATTTTTATATTTATATTTTTATATTTTTATATATTTTTATATATTTATATATTTATATATTTATATATTTATATATTTATATATTTATATATTTATATATTTATATATTTATATATTTATATATTTATATATTTATATATTTATATATTTATATATTTATATATTTATATATTTATATATTTATATATTTATATATTTATATATTTATATATTTATATATTTATATATTTATATATTTATATATTTATATATTTATATATTTATATATTTATATATTTATATATTTATATATTTATATATTTATATATTTATATATTTATATATTTATATATTTATATATTTATATATTTATATATTTATATATTTATA
>VNJM01001563.1:0-15641 GCA_008042475.1 Drosophila kanapiae
TCTATGTAGCGCTGTTGGAGTCTATCTTCTTCTTGTCGGAGTGCATTGGTGAGTCGACGGGAAGCTTCCTTCAACTGTTGCTTTGCAGATGGTGATCGATGTAATTGCCATTCGCGCCGGGAACGACGCTTTGCCAGGACTAGCTGCTCTATTGCTGCATTCGTGTGCTTCGTGTTATGTGTTATGTTTTGCCTTCGTGGTGTTGCGATTCGAGCCGCTGAACCCAAAACTGACTCTAGCATGCTTACGGTTCTGTTGATGTCATCTTCGCCGGTTAGCTGTGGTGTAAGTTCAATATGCGAACTTACGTATTTTTTTAATTTGAGCCAGTTTGTGCTGTTAGAGGTTATCATGACGGGATTGTCATTACTAACTGGCTGTTGGTTTAGGCTAAAGAGTACAGGCGAGTGGTCTGATGATAGATCCGGGAGAGGACTGGCGCTAATCAGATTTCGTGGGATGTTTTTTGTAACTGCGAAGTCAATCAAATCTGGCAGTTTTCTGGGGTCACTTGGCCAGTGTGTAGGTGAACCAGGGGAAACGCAGTCGAGTTTATTGCTAGGTTTTATAATTGCGTAATACAGTTATATACTTTTCAGCGTCACGAGGCGAGATCCCTAATGCGTATGCTTGGCGTTATAGTCTCCTGCTGCTATAAAGTAGTTGCCTAGTGAGTTGAAGTAGGCGATAAATTGGGCTTCGGATATGGTGAATCGAGGAGGACAGTATACCGCTGCTAGAGCTAGATTGTGGCAACCCAACTGAATGTTGATAGATGTGGCTTGCAGGTAGTCAGTAGAAAACGTGTTGTGAAAGTGGTGCTTGATGCGGTTTTTAATAAGGATTCCAGTGCCTCCATGGGCATCCATCAGGATGATTAATATTATAAAACATATACCCTCGGATTTGGAAATTGTATTTGTTGGTAAAGTGGATTTCTGCAAGTAGCATTACGTCGATTTCATTGTCGTTCATAAATTGTGCTAGCTTAAGTCATTGAGGCATTTATTATTTTGATAAGGTGCTTTGGAGCATCTGAATCAAAATATTTTGATTTGCCAACATATTTTGCATGGTGGTTCTCATTAAAGACATGAATTCATCCATACTTTGTTGCAGCCTGCGTGTCATCGTTTCCATTTTATTTTCTGCGTGCTCTGCAGGTTGGTAGGGGACTATAGGTGGTGTTTGGACATTGTAGGCTGGGCTCGCGTGATCCGATTTCAAAACACTTGCAAAGCTTACATTTTTAGTTATAGTGGAACTGCAGAGTGAAGATCGGGCTGCTGACGAAAAGAAGACTGCTGGTGTGGACTTTGAGGGTATCAATGGTGTATGGTGAGATCGTGCTGTTGACACTCGTTGGTTGATCCGACTTTACTGGAGCTCTTTGTATACTGGACAGTCTCTGTAGTTTGCTGTGTTGTCTCTTCCGCAGTTACTGCATTTTTTGCTATTTGGCTTGTTTTTTAGTTCACACATAGCAGAGGTATGCAGACCTCCGCAAGCGACACATACGGCGCGGAGTGTGCAGTAAGATTTCGTGTGTCTGTATATCTGGCAATTTGCGCACTGGACTGGGCCATTGCGTTTATGCGGCTCTTCAACCGTGATTCTGCGATGCAATAGAAACTGGAGTTTGTAGATAGGATGAACTTCGTTTTTCTTGAGGGCCTTAGAGTCTGGAACAAGTTCAACTTTAAAGAGAGGTTGCGGTAGTTTGTTTCGGTTCCGTATATTTGTAACGGTTTTTACTCTAAAACCTTTATCTTTTAGTGCCTGTTCAACTTCTGCAGTGCTTACATCTGGTTCGATTCCTTTTAGGACAACTTGTTGACCTTTACTACTTTTTAGCTGGTAGGTATAGTAGTTCTTTTTCTTGGCGTCAAGGAGTTCCGTAAATTTTCGCTTTTGACTTGGACCTTTGTTTCATGTATGACTCCTTTTGTCAAGGGGATTACGTGGGAGCTATCTTTGCCAATCAGATGTATTATTATAGATCGATTATTATTGTTGGAGTTTTTCTCTCGAATAAAAAGCGGAGGGGCTTGGCTTTCTTTTTGTCGTTATCAATGACTGAAGAAAGGGTTTCGTGAGATGTGTCAGCCAAAATTTCAAAACTGTTTGCTGTGTTAGAGTTTTGCACGGTTCCTTGGCTTGAGGAAGCCCGATAGATTTTTGCGACGTTTTCCATTTTCGTGTCTAACCGTGGTAACCGTGGCCAGGCATGTGGGCAGTTGGGGCGAGGCAAGGCATGGAATAGAGGGAACGCATTTATCGCTTACCCCGCTTTGCAGAGGGAGAGAGTGCGCCCTTTCGTTTTGCATTGGCTTGAGTTCGTTGAACTGTGTCGGGGTTAACGATCGCTGTAGAGCAGAAGCGTTTGTTGGTGCTGCTTCGGTTGCGTCTGTCGATACGAAAGAAACGTATGCATTGCTCTTTTGGAGCAACAGCCGACGCTCTTCTTTCCCTTTAAAATAGATCTTGGTTATGCAGCAACCGCAATTTAATCGGCTGACCCTAACCACCACTTATTTTGCCTACGTTTATTGCACACCACCTCCGCATTCATATACACATATCCATACATGTACGTACATGTGTACCGGCACACTTCGAGTGTTGGCGTGCGTCTCGCAAATGCAACGGTTATTTTTTTTCGTTCATTTTTTTTTTGTATTCAAATTCTAAGAGCTCGAAACGGCTCTTTTTGTTCACTTTGTACTTTGTTCAATGCACTGCGTAAATTATTAATATTCGTGTGTATTTTACTCGTCGCCAGTGTAATAACGCTGTAAATCAGTGATTAAACAAAACAACAATATTCAATACTTTGGTACATGTAAACCACTCTTTTTTTTGTCAGACTCAGTCGGGGTCCATAAATCAACTAACTCCTGTCTCTGCGCCTCGTTCTCCATCTCATCTCCGCTCTCTGATGGTCGTACAGTTCCCCACAATTACTTTAAAGTAATTAAAATAAATCAAGACTTAGATAATCAAAATTTTTATTAATTCAAGACGTTTTTGGTGCAGAAGTCGGAGGAATGTGTTGTATCCGTGTTAACGGATGACGACTGACTACTAATGGATCGGCTGTGGTGGCAGCTACTGCGCCTGCTGTTGCTGATGCTGCTTCTCGGCGGCCT
This sequence comes from Drosophila kanapiae, assembly GCA_008042475.1. Lineage (NCBI taxonomy): Eukaryota > Metazoa > Arthropoda > Insecta > Diptera > Drosophilidae > Drosophila > Drosophila kanapiae. The sequence continues at coordinate 3,150 of VNJM01001563.1, forward strand.
TCTGCTGCGCCTTGAACTCTGGATAGTCGATGTAGCCGTCACGGGAAGTGTCGGAAGAGTGTGGGAAAATCAAGAAAACAAGGAAAAACAAACGATTTCCTCAAATTTCATTTGATGACATCCACAGCTATTGCTTCAAATGCGCCTTTGGTTAGGTTGTTACGAAGTCATTTATTTCGGCCACGGAGGCGAATAAGCCCATAAAGAGCGTCGTAAGGCCCACGGAGGGCGGCCTTAACATTAAGTCACCACGGGGTAGAACAATAAAGCCCTAGAATGTAAGCACACGAAGGGAGTTTCAAGACCGAATGGTCTTGAACCGGAGGGGACGAAGCTCAAGACAGAATGAGATTGTTTTCGCATTCTGCTCGTGCAACAGTTCGCATCGGGAGAGGAGCGGACAGCGGCGACAGCAGCATCGAGAGGAAAGCCAGCGTCAGCATCGTCTCGGGGAGAGGGAGACGATGGCGAAGACGGAGCCGACGGCGACAACAGCGAGGGGGACCGCCGGCAGCGGCAGAGAAGAGCACCGCTGACGAAGGCATCGGCGCCGATTGCAGACGGGCATTGTCGAGCGCAGGCGCAGCTAGCACGAGGGCGAGCACTGGCGCTAGAGGCCCACAGCCGGGCGCTGCGACCGAGGGCGCAGATACAGCGGCCGTAACACCATCCGATCGCGGAGAGCGGACGCTGGTGCTGATAACGACGTCGCTACATGAAAGCCGAGCAGAGGTAGGCTGAGAGCGCTGTTCGGGAGGAAAGTGACAAACGAATGCAGTGCGGGTGTCGTCACCGACGAAGCCGACGTCAACACCAGGGGCCGAAAAACTTCTTCACGCATTTTTCCGGTATTTCTCGCATTTTTTGTGATGCGTATGTATACATTTTTGAACGCAGACAAACACGCTTTGACCTACCCAGCATTGTTTGAAATTATAGAGTCTAGCCAATTCATCTGGATAATTAGATGAGTCGAATTTTGAATCTACATCTTCACGAATGTCCCTCTGTAAATCCTCTGTTTTTATAGAGTAAATAAATGAATCCGTGTCCATGTAATTTAATTTTACAGCTTCATTGTATTTAGGTTTCATATAACCATAGTGAAAATAATACATTTTTCATTTTGATAATTCCAATACTACAAAACCTATGTAAATTTGTTTATCACAAACATTTCGTAATTCATTTGAATGGCAAATAGATTTTCACTAAATTTAGAAATACTATTAAAATTTAATATAGATATTAACTGCCTGGCAAATAATCTCGGAGGTGCGCCTTGAGGACCGAAAGGTGGGGCTTCCCATTCTGTGACTAAGCGTACATCCTTTCGGTTTAAACTGTCTTCAAGACACTTGCCGAAAACGCTATTGTTTAATAATTAAAAATTATCTTTTTTAAAAGTGCTTTTAGCCCTAGTTCTATGATCAGTGTTTATATCAATATATTTTTTAAGCCAGGGTTTCTACTTAAACTCTAAGATGGAGTGAAGCTTTTTGAGTTTCAGTCCATTCATAATACACTGTTTTAATGTTAGAGAGGACCGACTTTTTTATAAAAGAATATGTCGACAAGTCCATAAAGGAGATTAAAGATTTAATGATAAGTGAAAAAAGTATTCAAAAAAGCATTATATGAAAATATTTATAAATCTTAAATGGTTTTATTAACCTTTTAAATATGGAAAGGCGAGGAATTGTTAATGAAACACATGCTCCCGCACGCAAACATTTTTTACGTCGCAGAGTTATTACAAAAGGAATTAATTAAGTACTTCTCCTCAAATAAGGGGCATCGTTATCTGCTAACAGTAATCTACAGATTTTCCAAATTTGCCTGGGGCGAGACAATTAAATCTAAAACTGCGAATGTTAATGCTGAGGCAATGGAGAAATATTCCAGTCTGGACGTAAAGTGCCTTGGAATCTACAAACAGATGACGGAAAAGAGTTTTTCAACACTCGCTTCACGGAATTGATGTCTCAATATAAAATCAACCACTATTCTACATTTGAAACATTGAAGGCATCAATTGTTGAACGGTTTAATAGAACAATAAAATAACTCATGTGGAAGGAGTTTTCTTACAATGGAACCTATAAATGGATTGATGTACAAAGAGTTATTTAACATTTTTAACAATAGGAGGGATAGAACAATAAAACTGGCTCCAATCGATGTAAACCGTGAGAATGAGAAGCTTGAACTGTCTACAATATTTGGTGAACATGTTCAAACCTTTTCATTTAAAGGAGTATTTTAAAGCAAAGTTAAGAGTACATATCGAACAACATACTTGTTGAAAGATTTAGATGGTAATCCTGTTTAGGTTGTTTTCTATATGGAAGAACTGAAAATAACTCAATGTCCCTTATCTTAGTAAAAAACAATATTTTATTTTTAAGTTACAAAAAAAAAAATTTATATCCTTAGAATAATATACATACGTTGCATTTAATAATCGCAATTGCGTTGCAATTGAAATTGCAGCCCTGCTAAATTTGGCGGCCCCGAAAGTCAGCTGTTCCTTGACTAGAAACGCAGACTTTTTGCGCGCTAAATAAAAGCCCATATTAAAGTAAGATTGCAAAAGTTCTACTAAAAATGTTAAAACAAAGTAAAATGGAAAATATTAGTGGAGGTATGTACAATTTAAGTGTTTAAAGCAATATTTGTTGAATGTGATTTGTCTTTGTGTATATGTGATTTTGTAGAGTTGTATATTTAACAATTTTAACCTAGCATTTTTCGTGTTTCGTGGAACAAAAGTAGGTTGGATTGTGCCGGATTATAAAAGCTATTAACGTAGTTTTGTTCTTGTATTTATTTACAATATGATGACATAAACCTTTTTTGCTCGTTTTTGCTCCATTTTACAAAAAAAAAAAAACTTTTTGCTAGACAACATAGACCTATGTTATGCAGAAATGCTAGAGTATTGCCTGGCAAATGGACGCGATACCGAAAGCCCTTACAACTTTGTGTTGCAGCATCGAATTGGAAACTTAAAGCTAAACGTAGAGGATCCTTTGAAGAAGATGATTAAGAACGTTGTTGCTTATGTTGATGCTGGAATAAAAATATGCTCTCGGATAGTTCCAAGGTATAAGGCGCAGAAAGAAAGTTTTCTTGCATTACGTTTTCAAGCGAAATTTCAGCCATCAGACTATATTAAAGAATCCCCCAATAGTGGAGGGCGGCCACGATTAAGCTATGATGAAGGGCGTTCTCGATTAAAGCATAGATTAGCTGGCGAAGTTTCAGCAGAAAATGATAATGATGTCAATCTCCTTGCTCATGCAACTACTATCTCTGCCAAGAAAGCGTGCTTCAAACCGGTGGAGGAAGGAACAACGAAAGCTGAGGTTGTACCATTAACTCCAGAAGAAGCTTTAGATTTTTTGATGGAGAATGGCTTTACAAAAAAGCAGTACATCAGCATTAGACTGGAAAGTAAAAAGAGAAATTGTGATATTTACCCAAGCTTCAAGCAAATTATCGGTGCAAAAGTTAAATGCAGACCTAAAGATCTATATATTACCGAATATGTCGCGTCTGTCTCATTACAGAACTTGTTAAACCACTCAGCCGAGCATATTATGCTGTTTCCAAAAGACGTTTTTAATGTTAAAGACACATTTCCGGTTTAATTGCCCGTTATGGATTTCACGGTTCAACTGGGCAAAGCCTTTACAAGCAAAATTTCGCACTGGAAGCTACAGACTCATTCGATCAGTCTCTGTTTGTGACAACACTAATTCCGCTTAAATTAGTGGATTCGATAGGTCGAGTTATTTGGATGAATCGGCCTCTGCAGTCTGTTCGATTTTGCAGGCCTCTAAAAATTTAATTCATAAAAGAAACACAGTCATATCAGAGCAGAGAAAAAACGGCTGGACTCTGAAATTAAAAATTAGTGCCATTTGCTTTCACAAATGAGAGCAACAGCGTTTTCCCTGAAAATTTTTAACTGAAAATTACATTAATTGATGGGAAAGATCTTAATATTTTGACAGAAACCAATTCGACCCAGTCTTGTCCAATCTGTGGAGCGAAGTCCCAGGAATTCATGACTGTCGCTGATGTTCAATCGGACAAATTTACACCGAAGAACTCCCATGTGCTCGAGTATGGAGTAAGTCCTCTACATGTGTGGATTCGTTTCTTCGAATTTGTTTTAAAAGTGTCATACAGAATTGGTATTGACAAATGGCAAGTACGAGGCCCTTAAGACAAAGAAAAAGTGGCTGCCCGAAAAAAAGAAATTCAGCACAAATGATGGGAGGAGCTTGGGCTCCATGCCGATAAGCCCAAAACAAATGGAAGCGGCAGTACCAACGACGGGAACACAGCGAGGAGAGTAATTTTCCATACCGACAAATTTTGAAATGCTCTTGGGTTCGACCTGAAGATGTTGAAAAAGCAACTTTAAAATAGATGCTTCAAGATTTAAAAGTTTCTGCGCAAAAACTGCATTTTTATATATAGACAAATATCCCTGGTACGCAATGTCAGCTACTGTACATAAAGTACTAGCTCATGGGGCCCAGATCATTGCCGCATCGTCCCTTCCACTTGGTTGCCTAGGCGAAAATGCATCCGAAGCTCGGAACAAAATTGATAAAAATGATAGACGTTCGCATGCAAGACAAAATAGTCGCTTAAACACCATGACTGACGTTTTCTGTAGAGCACTTGATTCATCAGATCCGATGGTTTCCAGCATCCACATCAAGTAAAGAGTAAATCAAAACAAAAAACGCAGCAGTTACCCATTAGAAGTTATTGATCATTTAACACCACCAAATGTCGATTTCCTAAATAGTTATCCTACTACTGATAACGATGAAAGAGATGACTTACATCTGAAGATACATCTGAATCTATCGATTTATGTATTCCTTATTCGATAATATATTCCTTTGATTTAGATGTTGAAAGTGATTAAAAATTAATTAAGTATATATATTATAATTGTTCAAAATGCATTATTTAGTTTGGAAATGAAATTTACTAAAGATATTTTATATATATTTAAAATTTATTGGATATATTCGTCCAATTTTCATGTATGTTTTGTAAATTTTTGTCCCAGGGTGCATTGGTTTCTATAGGGCGAAAAGGAAGGCGTGGCCCGATCGGCACAATTTTGTATAGACTTTGCATATATAACATGTTGTGCCATGTTTCAAGTCTGTAGCTTACTTTTTCTAGTTTTTGCAAAAATTTTGGGCATTGGGACCAGTGTGCAAAGTAAGAAATGTTGAGGGTATTGGACATGGAAGCTATACTCAACCGCTATTTGTTACCAAACACGATTAGAGCTTTCATTGACGGCTCATCTACATGCAAAAAAACAATTCACATTATATGTCTTATTGAAACTTAAAATAAGGTAACATTGGAAAAAACAACAAAATACTCAAAATTCCTTTTCCAATTAAAAGATTTAAATTTCGATATGTTCAAATATATTTTTTATTATGTTATTTTATTTATTTAATTTTTAAGTGGAAACCATTCCATTACCATTCCCCCTTTTTATTAGGATGTAGCGTTTTTGTGCAAAAAGATCGAATATACAGTCATCAATAAGACTGAAACGATCTGGGAGGTACACATAAAATGATGGAAGCTCAACCATTATATTGGATCCAAACTTGCCATTTACTCTCTTGGCTTTGATAATATCAAAGACCTTGTTGCACGCCAGATCCTTATATGGGAGCTTACCTTTAACTCTGCATGAGTTGAAGGCAAGCATGAGCAGGTCGTCCTCGATGTCCTTCATCAGGGCGTCCAAGTCTGCCTGGTTGACGCCGATCGGCAACGTCTTTGTTGCTGATGAAGAGTCGTTGGTAGAGTGTTGGCTGGATACATTTTGGATGCGGCGAGTGTTCCTTGCTGAATGATATTTTTCCTAGACGAGCTGGCTCATTTTATACCTGTCAAGGAACTCATTTCTCCTCCCACTACCTTTCACATGTGGTGTGGAGAGGGATTCAAAGAAATGCATCCACTCAGTTTGCAGGTATACAAGGAACGTGAGATGAATTGCACTCCAACAAAAATTGTAGACATAAATATTCACAGCTGAAAGTACCAAATTTTTGGAAACGATGATAATTGTAACTAATTTTTTCCCCAAATATCGAAACACTTCAAGAGGAGGTTGTAAATTTCCAAAACTATCAAAATAATATGCTTCTAAACCTTTCTTAAAACACGCTACCCAATGCGTTCCTTTAGATGACGAGTCTGCTACATTTATTATTCCACACTCAAAATGATGTGGGAATTGAGGCAACTCATCTTTCATATAAACTCCCCGAAAATGTGGAATATTTTTAAAGGCAAATCTCATTATATCAAAGTTGGATAATGCTCTTTTGGGTAGCTCCTTTAGTAGTTTTTTGTATTATGCTTTTTGTTTTTAATATTTTTAGAAAATGATATACCATACCCTTTTTTATATGGTTGTAAATACAATCCGTTCCCCAATGCTACCGATTCAATTTTTTTATTATGTCTCTGATTTTCTTGAATTGATTTCTGATTTTGCCATCTTTGCATTGTTGATAGTCTTTACTATTGCTGCGCTACCTGTTGCTAAACTACCCACAGCACTAAGGGCTGTTAAGATAGGTACCAGTGGCAAGAAACCACCAACTTTTGGGATGGTTATAACCCGTGGAACTACAACATTTTTCCTACACCCCATAGTGTTGGAACCTGCTTTGCGAGCAACTTATACTGCATTCAATAAGTCAAGTGGTTTGTTCTTTCTCAATTCGCCGGTAGCCTTTTTGATTATTGAAGCAATAGATTTTTTAACCACCTTCTTTTTCTGCTGCATTGTGCACATACCAAATTTTTTCTTTACCTTCAACATGTTTGTCGCCATATATGCTGCAGCCCTCTCCTCAATACTGCTATCTTTTGCTTTAACACGATCCCAAGCCCTATCAATTAAAACTGTATTTGCTTTATGACGTTCACTCAACTCTTTACTATTTGAATATGCAATATCATGTTCTTTACAAACCTCATCCAAAGCATTTATTTCACGATCACCGCGTGCTAATCGTTCCTCTAGTTTAGTACCTGGTCCACAGTAATGGAAAACAGGTAAATAAACCCCAAAGGGTAGAGTGTTTATCAAATTATTTAAGAGATCGGTACCCTGTTTGGCTTTTGATTTATGACTGAATATATTATAAAAATATTTACCCATTTTATATCAACCTCAATTATCGAAATTATCGAATGAAGTTCATATTTATAACATGAGTTTATTAACTTAAAATAAAACCATCATAGTAAGAAACATTGAAGGTAGTGGAAGCTGTACTTATCCACTTTGTTACCAAACACAATTAGAGCTTTAATGGTTGGCTTTAATGGTTGGCTTTAATGGTTGGTGGAAAACTAACGTGATGATAAGTCTTATCGAAAGTCCAAATGGACTAAAATTTGAAAATATTTATGTATTTTCAAAGAGTTTATATCAACCGAAATATGAGTATTTGGAAAAACTTGTTAAGCCGATACAAGGAATGTGATATTACACATTTTTAGCAAATGACTCTATTTTGTCACCGCAGGAGGCTAAAAACAATTCCATTATGATATTTGATGATGTAGCATGTGAAAAGCAGGATAATATCCGAAACTATTTTTGCATGGGACGACATAGGAATATTGATTCGTTCTATTTATCTCAAACATATACACATATTCCAAAACATTTAATACGTGATAATGCAAATTTTATTATAATGTTTAAACAAGATGACTTGAAAATGCGACATATATATCGAGATCATGTAAACAGTTATATGGACTATGATTCGTTTATGAATATTTCACGAAAATGTTGGGAGGAAAAATTTGGATTTCTTTTAATCTCTAAGGATGATGATTTAAAAACTGGACGATATAGAAAAGGATTCAATCAATTCATTATTCTCGAATAAATAATCATATAAGTATAATCAGAAGATTGAGAAAAAAGACAGTCCCGACTCAAGCTTCATAATGTCTACATCGTTAACAATAGCCTTAACTGGAAACACATCAGTTTTAACTGAAAACTTTTTTCCTCAAATTGAATTAAAACACAATTATGAGTGTGCACTCATTGACTTTTATACATTCAATTCTATACCGAATGTTGATCAAGGGAACAATCTATTTCACATTGGTAATAAAGTTATAGAAATACCTGTGGGATCATATGAGCTCGAAGATATTACGAAATATATTATTAATAAACCCAAGGACTATGAACTCCATAACACTGTAAAAATACAATGGAACACCAACACTTTACAAGTTCAAGTTATTACTAAAAAGGAGACAATATATTTTAACCATGAACGTTCAATTGGTCAGCTATTTGGATTTAATAAACGTATATTACAATCACATGATAATAAATTCTAGGTCACAGATAATCCAGTGAATATTTTGAAAATAAACTCTATTAGATTGGAGTGTAACATTATTAGTGGCTCATATGTAGGGAATAGACCAAATCATGTGCTTCATGAATTTGGAATCAATGTTCCGCCCGGTTATAAAATGAACATTACACCACGGAATTTGATTTATTTACCTGTCAACACTAGAGAAATAAGCACACTTGAAGTACGGATAACTGATCAGAACGGAGATTTAGTTAATTTGCGTGGAGAAACTGTATCAATTCGTCTACACTTGCGAGCAACAGAATGATTATTTATAATAAAAAGCCGACACATCACTCCATTGATAACATTATCAAATCTAAAGCTGAAGGGAAAGCATCATCATCATCATCACCTCAAGGAGCTTCACATCGACGACCTGTTCTATCATTAAAAAATAAATTGATTTTAAAATCATTGGGATTTAATATTCAATAAAGTTTCAAAACTAATATTCAAATGAATAAAATTTTTAATGTTCTAGAAACGCCTGTCAATGATGAACGTATTATTAAAAGAGAATACCATACTTATTATCCATATCAACAAAACTTCAAGACGAATGATGAAGTTCGCATCACAATACAGAACCAAGATTTATATGTCCTTCCGTGTGAAAGTTTTCTCCACTTTGAAGGAACACTTAGCAAAATTATTGATACAAATACAGGAACAAGCAGCACAAATAGTGTTAGTGGTATGCTCAAAAATAATTGCATGGCCTATTTTCTGAACGAAATAAGATATGAGCTGAATGGATGTGAACTGGATAGGACTCGATTTACTGGGATTACATCGACTATCAAGAACTTTCTCTCAGTTGGTCAACAGGAAGGAGTTCTTTATCGTAATGCTGGGTGGAGTGGAGTAGACAATATCCCATCCGGAGGACATTTCAGCTTTTCTGTACCTTTAAAAATGTTGATGGGATTCGGAGAAGATTATAAGAAAGTTGTTTTAAACTGTAAACATGAACTCATTCTCCTACTGGCCAAAGACACTGATGATATGTATGTTAAGACAATTGATGGAAAATCGTTTAAAATTGATATACATTACATAAGTTGGAAGATCCCCCACATTGTTCAAAGCGATAGTGCTAAAATTAAAATGTTTAATGTAGTTAAAAGTGGAGCTACACTACCACTCGCATTCCGGAGTTGGGATTGTTATATCAATCCCACATTGGTATAAGAAACACATCAAATATGGAATGTTAAGCTGTCGGCAAATAGAGAACGCCCACGTTTCACTGTCATTACATTTACATTAAATGGACAACTAATCACATGAGGATTTAAATATTAAATATAATGAAAATCGGTTTGCTGTTTTGTATGACATGTATGTTAAATTTCAAGAGAGCTACTACAATCGAGAACCACGAGCTCTCTTATCTCCAAAGGAATTCATAGCAAAGGCTCCTCTTGTTGTTGTTGATCTTTCATACCAGAATGAATCAGTCAAATCAGGACCGATTGATGTTAAAATTTCCACTGAGCTAACTTCACCAAGTGAGATGGATACAAAGGTATATTGCCTTCTCATCCACGATCGACTAGTAGAATATACTCCATTGACTGGATTAGTTCAACGTATTGTTTAAAAAGATGCGCTGGATTTTTTCATTCAAATTTGGACGTTCACGGAGCCTACAAAATGATGAGTCTTAAAATCATCATCAATGCAGCCCCATTACAATCAAACAACTTGTAATCAGGATAAATAATTTCGTGAAAATGTATAAAGAACATATTTTCCCTGAACACGTGCAATATCTGGAGGAGTGCCTAAAATATTTTAATGAGAGGATGGCTGATACACCACTGGTTTCCAATGTACATGGACTCCATTTCTCATCTTGCTGCTGGGCCCATAATGATGTCGATGTAGTTGATACATGTGCCTGTTATTTTTTTACAGTGCGCTCACAGAAATCTTTAAAAATTACTAAAAATTTATGTTAACATCGTTTATGAAGATTATACTTGAACAATAAAATTTTATTACATACTTAAAAAAAGGAGTTCTTTTACAGATTTTAAAAAAATGAAAATGTATGTCTAAAGTGGATGTGACCACTTTTGAGTAACGGATCGTTGGTAAGAAGCATTTGAGCCTCGTGTTCATACACCAATCTTTTATGTTTTGTTTTTGTCTTGTTATTGATATTATGGATCGTGGGTCAGCGACCTCGACTCACGACCTCGACTCACCTCGACACGACGTTTCACCCTTTTCAATTACCCCTCAGTCATCCCTTTTTAAATTGAGGGAAATTTGACGAACATCCTTAAAGGTCACCCAAGAAATCGTTTGATTTTTTATTATTTCCTTGATTTTCCCACACTCTTCCCACTCATATGTTGCCTTTTTTAAGTCTGGGAACAGGGGTGGGGTTCCTTCGAAAACTAGCTCTGAGAAGCTTGGGTTCGAAATTTTTTTTTTTCGAAATTTGAAAACTGCCCATTGTTGCCCTTCGTTTGCCCATGTTTGCCCACCTTTTAGGCTTTAGTAGGCTTCCTTCGAAGATCCCGCACGATCATGTTTAATTTTAAAAGGGACGGGGCACTTTTTTTTTTATATACTTTATTAATATGACTAACATTATACAACAATAAATAATACATTCTGGGAACTGCGAAGGGGGCACTTGAAAATTCGTGTGTGTATATCGAAGGATGAGTGAAGGCAATTGAAAAGTCGGCGGTGTTTGAGCAACATGTACTTTTCGTGTGTATGACACAAATATGTATAAAAAAGGGATGAATGCAGGAGTGTGGGAAGGATCGAAGGATGCCTACCGACGATCACTCACATAAAAAAAGGGGATGAAAGCAGGAGAGTGGGAAAAACACACTAGTCTTCGAAGAATGCCCACGCACGATCCCTCACATAAAAAACGGATGAAAGCGGGAGAGTGGAAAATAACACGAGTCTTCGAAGGAACCCTACCCCCGTCCCCGCACTTAAAAAAGACAACATAGAAGTGGGATGAGTGTTGGAAAATCAAGGAAACAAGGAAAAAAGAAACGATTTCTTGGGTGACCTTTAAAGATGTTCGTCAAATTTCCTTCAATTTAAAAAGGGAAGGCTGAGGGGTAATTGGAATGGGTGAAAAGGCGCAACAGTGAGTCGAGGGCGCTCACCCACGATCCATAAAATCAAAAACAAGACAAAAACAAATGATAAGAGATTGCTTATGTCTAAACAGGAGTCACCGAATGCTGCTTACCAACGATCCCAGCAAAAAGATGAGAAATGTTTTCTATGTACATTGGAAACCAGTGCACAGTGGCCGCTGCCATAGGCCAAAAATAAAAAAAAATGATTTTGAGCTATTTTAGCGAAAACAGGTTTTAATATCAGCTGATTGTCCAAAGTTTACGACACAATATGGTCTGCTTAGCATTTCTAACAGGACTTTCTAAAAATATAATGGCAAAAGCGAACTCATTTTTCTGCACTTTCAATTTGTTAAAAAATCTTATATATATTATAAAACGCTGTTAAACCAAAAACATTTGAATGGATATTGTATATAAAGGTATAACCTTTATTTTTACTGATAAATATATAAATAATTTGTGCTGTGTTTTGTGTAAATCTTTGTTAAGAACAATCATAAGATAAATGAGGTTGATATGAAATGGGTAAGAATTTTTATAATATAATCATAATATAATCAGTCGGATTTAAAATCAGATCTGAATAACTTTTAAACATTGGGCGTCCGTCTGGATCCTAATCTTCACTTTATAGATCATATTTCGTGCATTGTGAATAAAGCCAGGGGAGTGCTTGGATTTATTAAACGGTGGTCGAAGGAATTCGATGACCCTTATGTAACAAAATCATTATATACTTCATTAGTTCGTCCTATCTTGGAATATGGCTCGTGCGTATGGAATCCACAATATGATGTCCATAGAAAACGCATCGAATCAGTCAAAAAGAACTTTTTACTTTTTGCTCTACGCAACTTTAACTGGGATTCAGGCCGAAGGTTACCCTCTTATAC
>VNJM01000723.1:0-19385 GCA_008042475.1 Drosophila kanapiae
AGTGGCACAATGTTTAAGAATGCAAAAAGGAATTTGATTTGCGTCCGCAGAGAATGATGCTTTCACCAGCTTAAAATTTTCCGAAACAATATCTTCATCTATAGTTAAAATAAAAATACTAACAGAAAAAGGCAGAGAGTAGGTATAAGTTTTTTATTTAATAAGCGGATTTGACAAGTGGTTTGAAAGAATTCTGCAAATAAATTAGTGAAATCGGAATCACTGCTGGTCGGTGGGAAAGAAGAGATAGAATTGCTTAGGATTATCCTTAAATTTCATCTTAAAGCGAGAAAGGTACTTGATAACCCTCAGAATTATGTTGCAAAAGGTCAACCTGGCACGTAAATAGTTCGAATGGTTAACATTTGATCCAGATGGTTTTAGGAGGAACAATTCCAAAAATTACATTACATTACATGATATTATAAGCGATATTATTAACAGCTTTCGGTGCTTAAAGTTTGATTCCGCCCTTTCAAAATGTCTTAGGAGGTCGTTAAAACTAGCACATAACGACTGATATTCGAGATCTGCCTGTCTTATAAAAGCCACTATCTCGATTTTTATATATTGGCAGGTAGGTTGCTGTTATATCTTGTACGGTCAGATAGTAGGTCCGCAATTTCGCTGGTATTTATGTTTTGCAAAATATTAAAGTCAATATATCTTTTTTACGTTCTCAACTATACGGATTGATAAAGATCACTGAACAACGGACCAGATGTAAGAAATTATATATACAATCGATGATTACGTAGAGATCATTGTATTTGAAACAAATATTTATGTAATTTATTTAATTTAATATCAAATACAAAAACTAGTACCAAACCACTCTGGTGGAACCGGGACCATTCTATTCAAAGAAACAATCTTAAAGAGTTTTCAAGAATCGCCAAGCAGGCCTGATCTTGCGCCTCAATCATAAATGAGGAATATAAAACCCTACCATTAGACTACTTGAAGGAAATACGCCGGGCTCAAAGAAAGTCGTGAAGAAACTTCTTTCTTCGAGAAAGTCCCAGAAACGGAACGACTCCGGAAGTGGCTATCGAAGCAACTCACAATATAGAGTCCGCTCAAATGCAACGACGGACAGTGGACTGAGGGCAGCGATGATGCCTATGATGGGCTATAGATTCATTTGCAAGTCTTAAATCACCAGGACTAGACAGAATATATCTAGGCATGCTGCAGGCGACCGGATCTCCCCATGGGTCTCTGCAATTTCATAACTTGCCAGAGCACGGGCTATATCCCTATCCAATGAAGGAGCTCTCGTATTGCCTTCTTCCCCAAGGCCAGAAAGTACAAGCACATGAGTCCCAAGGATTACAACCGATAAGCCCACAAACGTCAAGACACAAGCAATAAGAGACCGCCTGGAAGCGATCAATAGGTATCCTGCTATCAACCTCTGGATAAGAAACCATCTTAGTTGCAGACTGGTAAAATCGGAGTGGGGCAATGCTTCTATGATGAAAAGGGGTCGACAGAGGTACACCGCAAAGCGGTGTTCTGACGTCCCTACTAAGGAAGCTAGTGGTCGACGACCTGATAAAGAAATTCGAGGGGGAAGCCCCAAAAATAATCTATATTATATATATTATATTATAATCATAACTATAATGATTGTTTGTCCATCGACCCTCAACTCCATTATGCGAGTGGGCGGATGAAGTAGGACTCAGCATCAACACGGACAAGATGGTCATAATTCTCTAGCTAAGAGATACAAGGTGCTGACATGAATTCCCCTAAAATCATAAGTTCAGTACTCGGCATAGTTCTAGATAGAAAGCTGGCTTGAAAACCAAATGTAGTGAAAGGGTGAAAAAGGCCACCACAGCACTATACGCATCCAAGAAGATGCTTAGCAGGACATGGAGCCTGTCACATGCTCTAAAGCATTGTATTAATATCGCGGTAGTGCGTCCGACTCTGCTGTATGGAGTCTAAGTTTGGTGGCAAGCCACGGATAAATAAACATTGTTGTTGTGCATAAACTCAGCGGCAGGCAGTGCTCTGCATTTCGGGGGCGCTGAGGTCAAAACCAACAAAAGAATTCGAAACCATACAAGGGGTCTACCCCTTAGATATCCACGCTCAACTAATTACAGAAAAGGCATCACATTGCCTAACGGGATCAGACAACATGTCGCTACTGGGACTCGGGCACAGTTCCGGCCATCAAAACAACCGCATACATGGAACCTAACGACTGGAGGAAGGGACGGGACCAAACTCAACACCTCAATATTTATACCGACGGCTCCAAGATGAAGGAAGAAGTAGAAGCATACATATACCGTACCGACACTGAGAAAATACTGTCAGCATATTCCAGGCGAAAGTTTTCGCCATCAGGTACCTCGGCGAGTTTTACATCACTTCCAAGACATCTATTCTAAATGAAGATACACGTTTTCTAAATTCGACATCTACGCAGTCGCATCATGCTATATTTCACTTAAATACTTCACTAATTTCGATGGTAAATACAGCGACTACAATCGCCGCGTTCCACACCTCGTGGTTCTCAGTTGCTTGAGTTGCAGTGAGTGTCGTGTTCTCGACATTAGTCACCTTAAGAGCGATACGGCAAGAAGGTACTAATTTTTCTCGAGCACATATCTAGTTTGTGCTACCTTCCAAACATGGAGCCGACAGACTCCCTTTTTGGCATACTGGACATAGCTTCTGCCTCACGCGGGTCATTGCTATCGACCGGCACTGAAACAATATACTAAATGCAATTGTAATGTACAACGTTATTGTAAAGATGGATTCAGATGATCGGCAGGGGTTCAATCGAAAACAGTATTGCGATAGCTTACCGTCGTGGAACAACTGTTACAAGACGTTAAGCCGACTCAGAGAATAGGAAAGAAAGGTCTTCCTGACTGCCCTAAACAGCTGTCTCAAGTGCAAAGCGGCATATCATATCATTGAAAAATGTCTCTCATTTGCAGCACTGAGTATAGATGAGCGGTTTATTTTTGCTAAACAAAGTTTATTGTGTATATATTTTCTTTGTAAAGGGAACATGGTGGCTAAGTACATCTATATTCAAATGACGTGTGGGACTCGGTTCGCACCACACATGTTTGCACCGATTCACATATCCTTTTCAGCAAGTCAACACAGCGATCGGTGACTCGATAATATTGTTCTGATAGGTCAACATTATTATTAACACATCTTTCATTTTGACTGCACAGATACGCTCTTACTGCGGACATCTTAAAAATGTACCGGCAGTTCATAGTGCACCCAAAATATCTCAAGTTTTAACAAAAATTTTAATACAGTGACCAATGTAGGGGCATGCTCACCGTACTTGGTCATTAGAAGTATGCAATTCATCGTCCATGAAGCCTAGAACAGTATCCTTTCGGAGCGTCCGTACTGCACGAAGACAGCAGATTCTTTCGAGGAGCTGCAGCACAAGGTCTGTGAGGTCACTAATGTACTTTCGAAGGCAGGATTTCAGCTTCCAAAATGGAACTCAAGTCATACTATTGAAGCAGAGAGTGAATTTCACATCAAACCAGACGGAAAGTACATGACGAGGGCCCATGGTATGTCCTGGAAGCCACAATCCGATGTTTTTTGTTTCCGATACGTATTTCCATTGGGCGGAGAAGTCAAACGGCGGGTAATTTCTATCCTAGCTCGGCATAACTCTGCAACTCTGGTTGCAAGGTGTTGGATGAAATGACCTTTTCCCATCTCATCTAAAAGTGGATTGGCAGCGAATCCAACTGTACCTTGACAACATCAACAAAACCAATTGACATACCACGAATCGTGAAAACTTCACCACAGCGAATCGGACAAATTCATGGCTTTTCAGATGTGTCAAAACATGGATATGGTTTTTGCATTTATCTGCGTACCCAAGTAGACGGCAATAGTTTCAAAATCGATGGTGGTACCAACTAAAGTGCCTTACTTTCACTTCCGAGAATGGAGCTATGTTGAGGAATTTTGCTGGCAACATATGGCACAAAATCAAGTATAAGTTGCATCTTTATATCTATTCATTATTGTCTATTATCTTTCTAAATGAACGGTACATTTTATTTTGAATACTTACTTTTCTGTGTTGTTTTTTAGTTGTATTTAATTCAAATTTGGTTGTGCTGCATCTTTAATTTATGTTGGATATTTTGCATTTCTTTGTGTGCTTATTTCGCTTAGCCGTTGGTTGCGTCGTCGCAACAGCAGCTAGCCGTTAAAGCGCTTTGATTTTTGCTGAGGCAGCCCTCACCGCATATACTGCGATAGTGCGACCAATTTCACTGAAGCCTGCCTCTTCAGCCAGCAATCCAAGGTTGATTTGGAGACGTTCAGCAACGATACTGCAGTCGAATTCTGCTTCATTCCTCCGTGAGAAAAGCTTTTCGGTGGGCGTTGAGAGGCGGCAGTGAAGTCTATGAAGAGCCTCCAGATCAAGTGTATGTCAGAGAGTGTTTGTCAGACATACGAAGAACTGCAGACTGTCTCTGTTGAGGCCGAAGAGATATTGAATTCTCGGTCATTCGCAATAACCCTTGGGCACCTCCTTACTGGCTAGTTTCTCAAAGCACTTCCAGAAGCAGCGGTGGACGATAGCAATTTATTTTATTTATCCAGATATTAACGCATAACTTACACAAAGCAGGGTCTATGGGACATGTGGCGTCGCGACTATTTGCATTTGTTTCAGCTGCGGTTAAAATGGTTAACACCAATGCCGAACATCGAAGCTGGTCAAGTTGTCTTCATTAACGAAGATAACAGTCCACACCAACACTGGCCAATTGGACGTATCGTCAAATCGATCATCAGATAAGACAAAAGGGTTCGAGTGGTCGATATACAAACAGCTACAGGAGTGATCTGCAAAGCAGCACCTCTTCCAATTCAGATTAGTTCTTAAGCGAGCGGAAAATGTTCGAGTTTTACATAACTTTTCAATACTATACTGCTATGTAATAAACCTTAATGAAAGTAATTCAAATGTTTTTGGAATTGCTTATACATTCCGTAAACTATCACACAAGGGAATGGACAGTGTGTTATAGCTTAGTGCCAACCTGTAATGTATGTAACAGCAGAAGCATCTCCGACCCTATAAAATATATCAATTAGTTTCAGAGGGATTTCTCTGTGGTAGACATGGTTTCTGCGATTATATTACGTGCTACCAGTAGAGTTTGAAAGTCCCGCTCCAGAGACTTTCACAACGGTACTCATCTTAAGTACCGCTGGAATTTATTAGCATTACCCAGAACTACCTGCGAGCCATCGAACGTTGATGTAGTAGTGCTGATACTCTTCCAGAGGAGACGATTTGGCATTGATCTATTATAAGGAGTCGGGAAATGCAATAGTGAGTTAACTATCGTTAACTATTTTAAATATTACGTCGTCGGCCATGTCCATATTGGCTAGGACTTGTTCCAGCCAACACGAGATTTCCACAAATTCAATGAATATCGCGGGAACACTGAGGGGTGGCGTTTACCGTTAAGCCAGGTCAACGACCCAAGTTGTGAAACCTTCCTTCTGTGAGATACTTCATGCCGTTGGCGTAGGTGACGCGATCGTGGGTGTCCATGAACAAACTATCTTTGCTGTACTTCGTATTCTTCGCGGCGAGGTGTTGAATGATGATGAATTGGGTGTAGGTTTCGTATCTTATACTAAATGATGCAGCAGCTGGGCCATTATAAAAGGAAGCGCTGACTATGTTGCCTTTTTCCAGAAAAACTTATTTGTTTACATTTTAGTAAAGAAAAAAATATATGTATATATTGTATATCTTACGGACTATTATAGTCTCTAATTTTCTCAAATGAATTTTGTTTTTATTCTAAAAGAAGTATGGCAATCTCTGAGTTTATTGCATAAAAAAGCTATTCTTGCCTTTATCAATGCCGCTTAAGTCAAAAATCAAAAAGATTGAAATGCGCCTACGGATAGCAAAAGAAATAAAATCTAGTAGGATATTATCCTTATTATCAGAACGGTCTTTCCCTCCTCCCTTTTATCAGAACGATGGGTCTCAGATCAGACTCAATTGTGTTTTCTACATACAGTGGGGTAAGCTTGTCTCCTAAGCGTATGTTGGATTTTACGAGAACTGTGTCGCTTTTTGCAAAAAAAGAAAGTCTTTTTTAAAAACAACGTATATATATCTGGTTTACCTCTGGGGTCCCAAAAGGCTGCGATTTGGGTTTCTTTTTGTTTACATTATTTTGTAATGACCTGTCAAAAGATTAAGATAGCTCTAGTTCGTTTCACCAAAATACAACATGACGAGTGGCTTTTGACCTGGACCTGCGGCTGCGAGATGATCGGATACTATGTGCGTCTCGACCACGATCGAGAGGGCTAGAACGTCTGTCTCCACACCCTAAGGCGAAAGCGGGTAGGACTGGGGTCCGCACACCCTATCCAAGCTGTCGAATCTCCCTCAACCGCCGTTGAGTTCGCACAAGGACTCCTCGATCCCGTGTCGCCACGAATTCGTCGTCCGCGATCGGCGTGGCACAGTACCGAAATACCGGTTCGTCTCTTGACAGACTTCGTGGCACGGCTTCTCTCGATCGCATTTTCGCACTCGACGTAGATTCAGGCATCAGTTTGGACGGTTGACGACTTCAAGCTCCAAACTTTTCGACTCGGCAATCTTGATCCCTTCGAGCACTCGACTTCGATATCTTTTGTTTTGTTTGCTAACACTTGGAGATGCGCCTTTGCGACTTAACTGATCTGAATGGTCAATGAGAGAGGAAGAGTGAAGAGTGAGCTGAACAATTTTTGTGTCTATTTTCGTTGTATGAAATGACTTTGTAGCCTATGACTTAGTTCCTAGTGACGTAGAGTACTGATCTGATAGGTCAGCTTAATTTCCACGTACCGATAGGAAATACTAGATCCTATTTACCCTATCCCTATCCCTATTACACAACATGTGCATCGTAGATAGCCTTCCTAGCCTTAATCTTAACCAACGTCAGTAGGTAATTTCCTCGCATTCCTATTCTATACTATAACAAGCATTATTAAAAATTGTTTATTTTTGATAGTTTTTTTTTTTGTTAATATTATAATTTATTTTAATTGAACACTTAATGCATAATAGTCACATTGACGTAAGCCAAATAGATTCAGTGTTGCAGAGCACTGAAAGATGGGCAATTGCAGATAAGATTCTCCAGGGCTTCAATTGCGGATTCATCGCATTTCCTGCAATTTCCACTGCTGGTGATGCCAACCTTTTTTTTTTTTTTAACTTGGACGTTTATGCACTACGGTTAGTACATTGTTAGTTAGTAGAAATTGCGACACCAAGCACGTGCTTGTTAAGGTTAGGTGTTAGTAGGCGCGATAGGAGAAAGTATAGGTAAAGGAATATTTTGTCTTTTGCTACTATTCATACTTGGTACTGTAATAATATGGGCGTATTCACCATTGGGTTAACGGTAAAGAGAAGAATATTATGTGTTATATTATTTTTTTAAAATATTTTAGCATACTTTTTATATTTGTTCAGAAATTCGAGTCTGAGATAAGAGTGAAATGTTTTGCAAAATATCGATTGATTTAGTTACCAAACGTAAAAGGTGAATTTTGATTATGCATTTAAATATATTTATTTTTAATTTTTTATTAAAATATATATATTGAATATGTAAAAATGTTCTAAATATTCTTGCCGGCTTCGAAACGAAATAACCACGCACACATGCATCCGTGTATGTGAATACATGAACACGCACACATACAAGGGCCAATTCAAGCGCAGGATAACCTTTTTCGAGATGTGCCTCTTTACGAATGAACTGATCTGAACGGTCGATGAGAGCGAGAGCGTAAAGAGAGAGAGCCTGTCGCTAAAAATTGTTGTGTCCATTTTTGTTGTATGGAATTTTTGTATTTATTTGGTTATTGGTTGACAAATAATTGGCTGTTAATATTACAACTTAATATTAATCTTAGTAAAACTCTTCCCCCCGACCCAGTAGGAGAGTTTTTTAACGATATGCTCCGTCTCACATCGGGTGGGTCAAGGTAAAGATTTACAGCTGGGAGGATAAATGCAACTTAACATTAGATACATTTATAGACAATGAATTTTCACTAGATAGAACATCATATAATTCGTTATAAAGCGAACACATGATGCGAAACGGGTCATGGGAATCAAAGTTTGATCTGCATATTTCCAGGAAGAGAGGTCACAACTGTCTGGAACTTCTCAGAGGAGCTGCGAACTTCATATTTCCAAGCAATGAAGCAAAGTCGACTAGGCCATTAATTAATTTATACAGAAATATGACACTATTGCATGTTCGTCGGTCTTGCAGTGTCGGCATGTCCAAGAGCCGTAACCTGCTGGTATACGATGACAGACGAAGATGGTGTTCCCAATTTAAACCCCTTAAGGCAAAAAGAAGAAATTGCTTCTGCACCGATTCGATAATCTCTTGATACTTTGCATACTGGGGTGACCATCAAGAAAAGGACGAACTAGCGAGATATAAAGAAGTTTGGTGGTATAGGGATCGTCGAACTCTTTGGCCCAACGTTTTATGAACGCTAAAACACCTCTAGCCTTTCCCACTGAAACACTTATGTGATCGGAAAAATTTAATTTATGATTGAAAAGAACACCAAGGTCAAAAACAGTAGAAATACGCTCTATGATGTTTGGCCCAAGAAAATAATTTGAGACATATATCTTAGAACGGTAAAAGGACATGACACTGCATTTTGAATGATTTAAATTAAGCCCGTTGATAACGCACCAAGATATCATACGGTTTAAGTCGTTTTGCAATAAAACGTGAGATTGATTGTTTTTAATGTGCATACAGATTTTAACATCGTCCGCTTACATCAATGGTAATGAATATAATATTACAGAGGGTAAATAAACCAAAGAGAAATGGTCCCAAATGACAACCTTGTGGAACTCCCGAAGTAACGAAGACATTTTGAGACAGAAAGTTATTAAATAAAACTTTTTGGGTACGGTTAGATAAGTATATTTTGATCCAGCTTACTAGAATATTAGGAAAACCAAGCAGAGTTAGCTTAGCAGGAGATCATGGTTAACTGAATCGAACGCCTTACTAAAATCTGTAAAAACTACGTTAACTTGAGATTTTAGCTTAAAGCCATTCCAAATGGAGGATGTAAATTCTAGGAGATTGGTAGTAGTAGATCGGCGTTTCATGAAACCGTGCTGAGATGGCGATATTAAAGAGTAACATTGATGTTGAAGCTGCGAGGTAATGATTAACTTGAGCAATTTGGGAATAGCACAGAGCTTGGCAATCCCCCTATAGTTTTTTATGCCAACTTTTTTTGTGAAACAGTAAAATGAAGGATTCTTTACAGACTTCAGACAAATAGCTGTGATGAAAGACAAATTTAATATTTTGGAAAGAGGTTTTGACAATGCCGTGGCACAACGTTTAAGAATGAAACAAGGAATTTGATCTGGGCCCGCAGAGAATGAAGATTTCGCAAGCTTAAGATTTTCCAACACAATATCTTCATCTATAATTGGAATAAAAATATTATCGGAAGAAGGCAGTGAGTAGGGGTAAGAAGTGGAATTAGTAAGCGGATTTGACAAGTAAGTGGTTTGAAAAACTCTGAAAATAAATTAGCGATATAGGAATCACTACTGGCCACAGAGGTGTTAAAATGAAGCGATGGTGGAAAGAAGAGGATTTTCTTTTAGATTTAACAAATGAATTAAATTGCTTAGGATTATCCTAAAATTCCACCTTACAGCGAGAAAGATAGTTTTGATAACATTCAGAATTATGTTGCAAAAAGGTCAACCTGGCACGTAAATAATTTGAATGGTCAAAATCAGACCCAGAATTCTTATATTTCTAGAAACGTCTATTTTTTATGTTCTTCAGATATGTAAGTTGTCGAGTAATCAAAGGAGGCTTATATGAAATCACAGTAGAAGTTCTGGATGGAAGAAACAAGTCTAGCGCAGCGTTAAGCAGACTATTGAATCTATTTATTACAATGGGAGGTTCAAGAGCAGAATCAAGGAAAGACCAATCAGATTATTGGAGGTGATGATTTAAGTCAACAAAGTTGGTTTTTCTAAATAAACGAGTTGTTCTGGGTACATGATCGACTACTGGCAGAGATAATGATTCGAAAACTATTTCGAGAGTAGGATGGTAATTGTCCTCGGGTGTTGAAAGTGGTTCGATCCTAGATACGCATGAGTTAGAGAAACTAGAAGCGAAGACAAGATCAAGCAGCTTGCCATTAGAATTTACAACTGAATTGACTTGATTTAAGGAAAGATCAACTATGCCCTTGACGAAATCATGATCACTAGTGGGATTTAAAGTGTTTGAATTAACTAAAGGCATCCACCTCAAAGAGGGAATGTTAAAATCGCCCAAGACAACAAGGTGATCATTATCTTGAAGACTAGAGTAAATAAACTGAATTAGGGATAAGTGTTGCAAATAAACACTTGTATCTGATCGCGGCGGTATATACGAACAGGAAATATATATAATCATTTTGTAGTGAAATACGAACGGAAACACATTCAATATTATCGTCGGCATTAATTGTAATAAGATCTGAAGGCAGGGATGACTAAACAGCAATTAGGACACCACCCCCGTTGCGGTTAGGGCGGTCGCGACGATAAATATTATAATTGGATGACACAATTTCAAAATCAGACACTGATTAATTTAACCAGGTTTCAGTAAAAGCAAGAACGTCTGCATCAAAAGAAAAACTATGTGTATACAACTTTTTAAGTTTCCCTAATAAGCTCTGGCGTTAGTATCATCTGGAATTGCGGCGGCTCTTCTAGATGGCGGTCGTACTGCACATTCTGCGCTTAAGTTGCCACTTAATTTAAACACAATTGATATTCCAACATGCAATATTTCCCGATCCAGTGCAATGGGAAAATTGTTGATGCAATGCAAGCTCATTGTTTGGGATGAGTGCACAATGGCACATAAGAAATCATTTAAAGCACTTAACTTCACAATCAATGATCTTCGGCGAAATAACAACATCTTTGGCGGCTTGCTAGTAATTCCCCGTGGAACGCCTGCACAATTTTCCAAACATTTCTTAGCTGTTGGAAATGGAAAAGTCCCAGTTGATGCGACATCTGGATTAATTAGTCTTACCAACTAGCTCTTATTGAAAATGTTTTCCCAAACATTAGTGCTTGGCAGCAAAGAATAATAATGTACACGCACTGAATTTCACCATTCAATCAAAAATTGCTGGCGATTTGTTGACATACAAATCAGTTGATTCGATAACAAATCCCGATGATCTAGTAAATTATCCAACGGAGTTTTTAATCTCTCTGGAGTTACTAGGATATTCACCACAATACTTGCAACTCAAAGTTAGTACAGTTGTTATGATATTGCGTAATTTGAATCCACCGCGACTATACAACGGTACTCGACTTTTGGTAAAAATTCTTCTGCCGAATTTGATTGAGGCACCAACCATACAGCATATGCTGCATATGCATATGCTGTATGGTTGGTGATTGAGGCAACCACCAACAGCGCATCGAGACAGCATCGAGACAGCATCGAGACAAAAAAGGGAACAACCTCCACCACCGCGACCCGTTGCAGTCGTGAAGCAGTTAGAATATGTTAATTTCTTCAGTCACTTTTCTTTATTTTTCGTGCCCTTCTAAGAAGAACGACTAAGAACAAATCACAATTTTTTCACTCAGTGCAGAGGTCGGGGCTAACTGCGCAATTTATTTTTTTGTGCGTGCCCCTCGAGTTGCAAACTCGAGATCACGGGCATCGCGACCATTTTTTGTTTCCTCTTTGATACCTATTTTCTCTAGATTTTGATGGTGCATTTCTTCATTGATAGCTCGGCACGGGCGACCAAAACCAATATATCCCAAAGAGCAATTGGAGCTGAAAGAGCCACTACGCGCCCAGCTAGGCTCTAAACCGTTAATAATATGTAAAAAGGTAAATTAATTTAAAAATTAAAAAAAAAAAACGCTCGAAATTATACAAGTTTAACAAAGTAAATAGAAATATATTGAAATAGGGAGATGCTTTATTTAAATATATATGCACTTGCTTTTATAAATGCTCTACTTACAGCAAGACTAAAATCACCAACCATACAGCATATAGACTTCCCATTTCATACAACGAAAATGGAACCACAAATTTTTAGCGACAGGCCCCGCAGCTTCGGGAATGCTCGGCAATTTTGCTCTCTCTCTTTTTACGCTCTCGCTCGCATCGACCGCTCAGATCAGATCATTCGCAAAGAGGCGCATCTCGAAGAAGGTTGTTGTATGCTTGACTTGGCCTTTGTATGTGTGCGTGTTCATGCATTCACATACACGGATGCATGTATGCGTGGTTATTCCATTTCGAAGCCAGCAAGATTTTGTCTTTTGCTACCGTAACAATATGGCGTATTCACTATTGGGTTAACAATTAAAATAATAATATTATGTGTTATATTATATTTTTTAATATTTCAGCATACTTTTTGTATTTGTTCACAAATACGAATATGGGATAAGAGTGAAATGCTTTGCATATATATATTCGTAGATAATTAATAGTCGTAGATAATTAAATAGTAACATTAAACAGAATTCATAACAAGTGCTCTCAAAAAAAGTGTAAGCAAAAAATGTACACAAAACAAAAGCACAACATGCACAATTGCCGAACATTCCCGAAGCTGCGGGGCCTGTCGCATACGGCTCTCTGGGGCCTATCGCTAAAAGTTTTTGGTTATATTTTCGTTGTATGAAATGGGAAGGCTATATGCTGTATGGTTGGTGGTTGCACTTATCCTCCCAGTTGTAAATCTTTACCTTGAGCCACCCGATGTAAGACGGAGCATATCGTTAAAAAATTCTCCTACTAGGTCGGGGGAAAGATTATTAATAAGATTAATATTAAGTTTTAATGTTAACAGCAAACTATTTGTTAAACAATAATCAAATATATATGTATGTCTTAATTATTTCACCTTGAGCTCTCAACTCACCCCGCTTATTTTGCTGAGAGAGAGAGAGTAAGAGAGATATACCGTTAAAGTAAAATAACTCTTTACTCTAACGCACAACATACAACTTTTATAGACATATTTTATAGATATTGAATATTGATTCTCAGAGGGTTCATGATAAACTTAACACTTGAGAAGAGATGGTCTTCACTTACTTGTGTACAAGGTACCGCTAAACTACGTTTGCCTACTTAAAAAGTTCGGAATATTTACAAAAACCGATCATAAATACGTCAATGCTTTAATTTTTTTTGTTTGCTTTATAAAATTATGCTTCCATACGACTTTTGATACTGTAATATACACCGTAATGCAGTAAAGATACAAAGAAAGACGGAAAAGCTAGATCGACTTCGCTGGTGATGCTGATTAAGAATATACACTTTATGGGCCGCGGTATGAGAGGCTCCTATCAAAAGGTATTTTGACCCGTTGAATCCGAAATTGGGAGG
Source organism: Drosophila kanapiae (assembly GCA_008042475.1). Taxonomy (NCBI): domain Eukaryota; kingdom Metazoa; phylum Arthropoda; class Insecta; order Diptera; family Drosophilidae; genus Drosophila; species Drosophila kanapiae. The sequence goes on from VNJM01000723.1 coordinate 13,542, forward strand.
ATGATTCTAATAAATCCTGAGTAAAAAACCTTTCAAGGTAAAAATGCGAATAAAGCTGTGGATGCGGTCAAATCTCCTTCGTGTGCGCATTTATGGTCGCCCGCTGCTAGACTGATTGTACGCTTGAAGTGGGTTATATCATACCACCGAGATTTGGGAATATGGTACGTTAATGGCATTTAAATAAGAAAGAAATTACAAAATAATTACTTTAAGTATTCTATCATATAATTCTCTCGCCGAAGTATTCATACCATTCTATTTTGAAATATGATCATTGAACGTCAAATTTCGGTCAAATTAAAAAAAAAAAACTTGCGAATAGGTCGAAAAAACGACTACGTCCGTTCCGATCTCCACATATATATTCTGCCTGCAAGAGAAAGAAGACTATTTGCAAAGTTTTATTCACATAGCTTAACAACTGAGGGATTAGTTTGCTTAATAACGGGTCGATCAAAAACATATATATTTGATGTGGTCAAAGACGCTTCCTTCACTGCGTTGCAAGCTTCTGGTCAAAATTAGCATACCCTGCAGGGTATACAAATAAGCAACATACATGATTTTTGAGTCTTTATTATGTAGGTGATTTTTTGGCTGGATATCTTCAACGGATTAAACCTTAAGTTTACTATATTTGGGAAAAAAGGACAACAAGAGGACGAATCTGCTACTTATGTAGTTTGAGCACGTTGGAGATACTCAGTCTGTATGGCAAACGTATTATATAGATTAAAAACCTGGAGAAACTGGCCAGACTCACTGTACTCTACATATGAGACTCAGGGTACTCTACATATGAGACAGTGGAAGCCAACAATCATTCCTTTATATGGACGTTACATCAAACCCCCGGGAACCAGTTAAAGTCATAGATAATTGCAAACACTTAAAGAAAAAATTTACAATACAAAAAATATATTTTTGTCCTAGTTTATTTTATAACAGATTAATAAATAATATCTTTTTAAGTGCGACTTATACGATACAAAGAGCTCATACTCAAATATTTATACAGAAAATTCCAGACGTCGGTTTCCGATCCGAGATAACCTTGCTGTTTTTTTTTTTTTGGATATTGTCAGACTTCAAGTGCTCCTGGGGGGTTTTGGGCGGGATGTGGTCAATTGGGATTCGGTCGAAAATGAGTATATTTGGCGAATGAGAATAAAAAAGGAAAATTGGAAATTATTGTTTGTCTGTCGCTGACAGCTTGTCCTCATCTTAGCAAATGAAAAATTTCTGAATAAAATTGCCTTCGCCCACTTAAAATACTCATATGTTTTGCCAATTATATCAGGCGATTATGTTAATAAGTCAATTGACATAAAAAAGTGGACACAATTGTAGTTAAAGTATGCTAGTTCTGATATTATGGATACAATTAGATAATGTGGATATAGTAATGCTCGCTATTTGGAGTCAGGCCTAACAAGCATTGTCGAAATACGCGTATAAATTGAATTAATTCGCCAGGTAGACTGGATGATTATGAAAACACTGGTAGACAAATTATTTCCACAAAAGTAGCAGCATAATTCAATGAAAACCCAAGTTAACTACAACCTGCTTACTAAATGCTGCTCGCCTTTGGAACCAACTATCAAATTCATTAATAAAATGTTCTCCGATGGGGCAAGCCGGCAAGTCAGTACACCAGTAATAAACCCAGCGGTTTACTTATCACTTATCGTTGCGAGGGACGGATATGGAGTTGAGGCGTGGCTGTTGTTTCCCCATAGGCGTACCCCTCCCTGCCTAAGACCAGGATATTTTCATTATTCTTGTGTCCCGTTGATATGCGGATTTGATGGCTTTCTCCTCGTTAGCGGGTCATTTATTCTCATCCACATTCAAAATCTCTAGCTCTAGTGACCCCATAAAATGTTTATATTCTTCATCAGCATCATCAGCCGAGTCAATTTAGTCAGGTCAGTCTGTCTGTCCTTTGGTTTCTATGTAACCTAGTCTCTCAGTAATTTAGCCATCGTCTTATTCAGCTTAGTCTTATTTCTTATACAAAACGTATACAATATATAATACCATATCATATGGCATTTTAAAAATATATAAATTAAACTTCACACAAAGGCAATTTGAATACGATATTTGTACGCATTCAAACTGAAAAAAGAACATGCATATTTTAATATGCATGCATTTTATTATGCATAGATTGTTTTTAATAATGTATTCTGTTTAACTTAAGAACATTAAGTAGTTTGTTTTTTTTTTTTTTACAATATTCAATTTATTTCTTATTTACATTTATATATTTCCATTTTTGTTGCATAATTTTTTATATTTCCTCTCCATCGTTGGCATATCGATTTATTTATTTCCTTGACCTCATTCATTTAAATTAATAAAAAAAATAATTAATAAAAAAACTATTTTCTGACCATGCTGCACGTCACAAACTTTCCAATATTTTCAAAAACAATATTTTCAACGAAATATAAGCATTAAGAAATTTACTGTAATTAGCAATCGCATCGTTTCTTTTAATTTTTTTTTATATTCTTTGAATATAAACCGAGATGTATAAGTGCGAATTTCTTTGCATGGTGACCCTCTTTAAAACAGATCTTTTGCACTTCTGCCACTTTGCATTAACATATTTCTAAATGTGATATGAGATAATGTACAATATGCTTATAATAGTTAAATTTAATATTAATAATATTAACTTAATCATATTTAAATTTAAAATTAATATTAATAGTTCTTATAAACATATGTGAAAGAAAAACATTATTTTATAGACCATGATTTTTTCGGCGGCGGTTGTTCTTTCTGGAGAATTATCTATAGTCTTATTTTATATTATATGTATCTGCTATTATATCTTAGCTATTATATCTGCTATTATAACTTTCGGACTAAAATGGCATATTCTGTAAGGGTATTAAAACTTCTGCTCCGCCCGAAGTTAGCTTTCCCTACTTGTTGTTATATACATAGTTTTGGAGTATTTATTTGCTATTACCCAAACAGTTTTTTTTTTCGGTGTTTGCGTATAATTTCATATTTTTATATCTTTCTATTTTCAGAAGCGGAGCGAGAACTTTAGGTGGGCACAGTACGACCACAAAGCACAGATGGATGGAAGAAATAAATAGAGAAATATAATTAAATAAATTTATAAATATTTAAATAAAACTTAAGCATAAATAATTAATGGCACATATACATAGATACACTGCGTTTCACTTAAATAACACACTTTTATATGCAATTTCAAATCTTGAAATCTTTTAACTAAAAAGAAAACTCGCTGATGTTTTAGTTTCTATTTATAGTGTAATCAATCTTAAATATAAAAAAAGTAAAAAAACTTAAATTAAATTAACAATTAATAACGGTTAACAAAAAAAACTTCAAAAATTCCACAACAATTTTGTTTCTATGAATAGCACATTTTTTTTTTAAATGAATTTAATGAACTTAAGTATAAGAAAATGTGTTTTTATTCAATAGTAAGTATTAATGTATACGATATATATATTTGTAAATTTAATAATGTTTCGGACCCTCCTTATTCAATATAACCTCGTAGATCCTGTTGGGCAGCGAATCATATAGACTTTAAATGTAGTCTAGGGATATTGTAGCCCAGGCCCTCCGATTGGCGTCAATTAGTTCGTCTTTTGTTGAAAATTGTTTGCTAGACTTAAAAACCTTTCTGGCCAGCCATCCCCAAACATTTTCAATTATATTTAGATCCGGCGAGTATGGTGGCCAGTTCAGAGTTTCAACATTTTTATCTTTTAAAAAAGATTTTACAACACGTGCAGTATGTATTGGGGCATTGTAGTGCTGGAATGTCCAAGGCAAATGACTGAAAAAATTTTCCAATGGTGGAAAAGCTTTTCAAGGACGTTTAGATACGCTTCTGCGTTCATGTTTGAGGATAAGAATTGGAGTTCACAAGTCCCATAGTAAGATATGGCTCCCCAAACCAAAACTCACCCTTTTTGACTATGTAAACGCTCCAATTGATGCGTCTCTTTCCTCAGATCATGTAAATAATAAGCCATCTAGCCCCTCCAAATTATACTTTTTTTCATCAGAAAAAACTACGCGCCTCCACTCCTTACACCATGACATATTGATGCGGCAAAGGGTCAACCGTGCTTCCTTTCGTTTGGGGTTAAGCGGTGTTTTTTTTTAAGTTTCAAACGTTTAAGATGTTTAGCTTTCGAATTAACTCGCCAAACAGTAGTTTTGCTCGCGTCAACACCTGCTTTTGCCCTTATGTTGCTCACAGAGTCATGAGAATTTAAGGCTTCCCGGCACGCTTATTTGTGTCGCTAAGGACACTACTTTGGCGACCTTTCTTATTTTTTCCATAGTTTTGTTTGTTCTTGATAAAATGTTGTACTATTTTTCTGCATCTTCCAATTTTTTGTAGCTATATTAGCAACAGAAAGGTCACAATCAATATAGCTTTCTATTTGGATCTGTTCCTTGTGACTTTATGACGTTCCACGACCCATAATTGCACAAAATGGTTAAACTATGTTTGAAATTCACAAATTAATCAAAAAAGTTTATGATTCAATCTCCTTGGCTGCTGAAATGACACTAAAACTAAATTGTGCTATTCAAGTGAAACAAAAAAGGGGGCAGCTATTGAAGCAAGTTGAAAAGAAAATTACGGTAAATTTAAACGGTACATTTCCAGGCTTCCAATTTTTGTTAGAAGAGAGTATATAAGGAACCGAAAAAAAAAGGATCAATAATCATTGCATTAGATCAAGCAATTGATGAGAGATGAACAAGTAAATATGAAAAATTTTGTGTGCTATTCAAGTGAAACGGAGTGTATATAGATTTTGGTTGAGGATTTTTTTTCCTCTAAGACGTTTTCTGACTCCTTGTTATATATTGGCTCAGTTCATGCCGATTCCTTCACCACAAATATATGGCTCTTGTATTTGAGGTCGCGAAACGCATCCAAGGTCATAGCAATGTGATCCGCAAATATCTTCTACAATTCCCCTCTCTGAATTAGGACTTCACCTGCCAACCCAGTGCAGTGAGCTTAATTTCCCCTTCGGACCTTGTGACGACCACGGTGAAGTGGATACCGATTGGTTGCATACTCTGCCTACGTGATCGTCCTAGCTCAGCGCAGAGGCCAGGGGGTCGGGTTACTCCCTAATCAGCATCACCGCCACACAATAAAATTGTTTAGACAGAGTTGTGAACTTAAGGAGGGAGATACAGTCACTTCGAATGTATATGAAATTGAGACAGGAGAACTTTTTAGTGAAGAACTGAGGTGAAGTGGTTCTTCTGCTTGGCCCGCCCTATCTGTAAAGGCACACCAAGAAAAAGAGTTCTACAAACTACAAACTAAAAAGTAGTAAAGACAAATCGTCCAGTTCAGGTGCTGAAAAAAAAAAAAACTTTACTTCATTTTAATCGTGCTTCATTTCACACTCAAATAACTTAATTAAGGTAGACATCATGTTTCTCTTCTGTTACTTACATCTATCTTAAACCTAGTCCCAACTCCTAATATTCCGTAATCCTAATTGATTGGTTTGATCGACTAATCTAAGTGCGCTTGCCACTGGAACTAGCAAACTACCGTTTACATGAAATTAATGTTCATGCGCTTTATTATAGAGACATATTTTAGCTGGGCGCAGCGCCAACGTAACCAAGACGAGCGTCGGCTGTCCCTGCAAAAAAGCAATGCATACTTCTCTTTCGTATCGACAGACGTAGCCGAAGCAGCAACAACACAAGCTTCTGTTCTACCACGATCGTTAACCCCGACACCATCCAACGAACTCAAGCCTATGCAAAACGAAAGGGCGCGTTCTCTCT
>VNJM01000723.1:19813-45677 GCA_008042475.1 Drosophila kanapiae
TCTGACGAAACCCCTTCTTCAGTCATTGATAACGACAAAAAGAAAGCGAAGCCCCCTCTGCTTTATATTCGAGAGAAAAACTCCAACAACCTTGTTAATATAATTAATAATCGAGCTGATTGGTAAAGATAGCTTCCACGTAATCCCCTTGACTAAAGGAGACATACAAGAATCAAAGGTCCAATTCAAAAGTGAAGAAAGTTTTAGATAATTGACGGAACTCCTAGACGCCAAGAAAAATAGCTACTATACCTACCAGCTAAAAAGTAGTAAAGGTCAACAAGTTGTCATAAAAGGAATCGAACCAGATGTAAGCACTGCTGAAGTCGAGCAGGCACTAAAATATACAGGTTTTAGCGTAAAAACCGTTACAAATATACGGAACCGAAACAAACAACCGCAACCTGTCTTTAAAGTGGAACTTCTACCTGACTCTAAGGCTCTCAAGAAAAACGAAGTTCATCCTATCTACAAACTCCAGTATCTATTGCATCGCAGAATCACGGTTGAAGAGCCGCATAAACGCAATGGCCCTGTCCAGTGCGCAAATTGCCAGGAATACGGACACACAAAATCTTACTGCACACTCCGCTCCGTATGCGTCATCTGTTGAGGGCTGCATACCTCTGCTAAGTGTGTATTAAAAAACGATCCAAATAGCAAAAAGTGCAATAACTGCGGAGGAGACCACGCAGCAAACTACAGAGGCTGTCCTGTATACAAGGAGCTAAAAAGTCGGATAAACCAAAGAGTGCCAACAGCACGATCTCACCATACACCATTGATACCCTCAAAATCCACACCAGGCAATACTGCACTGCGGTATTTCTGGACGTCTCTCAAGCATTCGACAGAGTATGACTTGACGGCCTAATGCATAAAATCAAAACAATGCTCCCTAATAAAACGCATAAGCTCTTGACGTGTTATCTTTATAACAGGATATTTGCCGTGAGGTGCAATACTTCCATGTCAGCTGAACATAACATCGAAGCTGGTGTTCCTCAAGGCAGCGTTCTCGGGCCAACTCTATACACTTCTGATATCCCTACGAGCAGCCAACTATGTCCACGTTTGCCGATAACACCGCGATCCTCAGCCGATCTAAATGTCCACAACAAGCTTCAGCGCAACTTGCGACCCACCTTGATGCAGTAAAGAAATGGCTCTCAGAATGGCGTATAAAAGTAAACGAACAAAAATGTAAACACGTAACCTTTACCTTTAATAGACGAAATTGCGCAAACCTCACATTAAACAACACCGTGCTTCCTCAGTCAGAAGATGTAACGTACACCTCCACAGAAGGCCTGGCGCAAGCATATTGAAGCTAAACGAACTCACCTAAGTCTGAAGACTAACAGTCTGCATTGGCTTATAAACTCCCGCTTCCCCTTCAGTCTGTACTTGAAGGTCCTCCTTTACAACACCGTTTGAAAACCAATCTTGACTTATGGCTTCCAGTTGTGAGGGAGCGCTAGTAACAGCAACGTAGAAATCGCGTAGAGAGCCCAATCAAAGATCCTGAGAACTATCACTGGGACACCGTGGTACGTTCGGAGTGGAAACATTCAGAGAGACTTGAATATACTCCCCGCCAGAGATGTAAAAGCGCAGCAAATGGAAAATTACTACACAAGGCTGCCAACCACCCAACTAACCCCGCTAGAGCATTAACGTTGGTATGTAACCGTTCCCGCCTTCGTCGTAACGAAGGTCCCATCCAGCGACAATTATTAGAACCTTCTAATAGTTGAACAAACAAAAAAAGTTTTGTACGTGTCTGTTGTAATTTTTTCATTGCCGAAACATTTTCAGGGTCCGTGAGGATGCATTTTCCACTCACATGTAAAAAAAAACACTTGTCCTGGTTTTCTGACATTGTCAATGTCGTTCAAATAGACGAACGCATAGAAGAAGGACCGATGACACTATTTAGAGCGCGTTGGATCGGTGCCGCTGGGAAAAGTTGGCCAAATTACATAACTCGACATTGACAAAGGCCTCGTCCTGGTGCTGTGAATGCCGTGAACTGTTTGCTACCAGGATCTACATTCTTTGCATTCTTTGCATAATACGCCCTTTTAACGAGTCTGTCGTCTCGCATCGTGAATGTGTATTGAAAACAATTGTTTTGATCATGTCGTGTGGCGCATTAGATATAAAAGATAATTCAGTTAATAATGAATTGTGATTCTAAAACTTTATTTATTAATGAATTAATTTGAAATTAGGGACCTAAGCGACTTAATCAGCTTAACTCTGCCGCCGAGTCCCATATCCTTGGGTTCGCTAGCATCAGTGGCATCAGCGTGTCCTCCCTGATGACCGACCCTGCTACTGCCTTCAGCGTCGCCCTGTCTTGAGACTTTGTATGCCCTGGAACCCATCTCCGAGTCCGCTGTGGGCACCCATTCGCTGAAGCAACGCTACTTTGCAGTAGGTACACTGGGATGTCCTAGGCAGCAAGGGACGTTTGATTCCAATCGGCGGTGTTGCAGGCATTAATAATGTCAGTCCTAATGATAGCTCATCGAGCCGCCTTTTTGACTATTACCTTTACCTTTTCGATGGCCGTACTGGCTCCGTTCCTGGGCCCAGGCATTGAAATCTCCACCGACTATGATGTTAGTCCGCCCTCGCAGCTCAGATCGTCGAGAATCCTGCAGAACGCCTCATGCGTGACACTAGGGGCCAGGTAACAGCTATACATAGATAGTGCAGCCATTGACTCTGCACTAACAAATTCATCGGCTGACAGGATGCCGAAAATCTGTCGTTGCCGGCCGCGGTAGGGCCAAAGAGCCGCCTTGCCAGTGCGAACCTTGGTCCATTCCCCTCCTTCTCTCTCCCTATACGGTTGGCTCAGGATGACAACATCCGCGGAAACCTCTTCCACCGCCATCTCGCGGCTCTACAGTGACTCAGTTTGAGCTGAATCAAGGGCATGCTGTCCTTGGAGGGCCACCGCTATTGCTTATTGGACGGCCTTTGCTGCCGGATCGCTGAATGATCTTGCTGTCGGCTCCATTACCGGGGAGGCACACTGGCTCCTTTTTCTGCGAAAAGCCTGCCTTATGGCCGCTTCTGGTCCATCTTATACGGACCTCACCTAGCCGCCTGACGACTTTGGCCATTGAGCATGGCAGACTGATCACCGCCGCTTTGGACTGCCCCATACCCTGGGCTGTGACTCCGGAACTTCACTGCACCTTCGCTGAGCTGGAACTGCTCTGTGAAAGCGGTGCGATATCGATATCTCGAATTTCGAAGAGGCGCTGCCTCTTGCCACCACTTTGTGTAGTGCACAATTTCTGCGGTTTTTTAGCCTTCCCGGAATTGGACCGTGTGGGCCCGAGCTTTTTTTTAATTCTTGGACGAGTCGACCGCTCATTAAATATTCTCAATGGTATTACCTTTTGTTGTATTTGTTTGTGTGCATAGTCCTCCTTTTTTCTGAGTTTTTTCTTAGGGTCTCCGGGATGTGCTTATCCACAAGTACGGATTCCTCGACTGTGATTGGATCAGGATTTCATTTCTTATACCGACTTTCTGCATTTTGTATGTTTTTCTTGTGCTGCATTATTTATATGGTGCCCATTCCTAGGTCGATAAGCTTGTGATAAGGGACGTTCGCGTTCCCTTCCTGAAAGCGTTCTTTGATACACCTCGGTGAATGTTGCTTCTGTTAGAAGGATACTCTGCATGTCTAGTTGAAGGCGATCAGGATGTTGGTTAGTTCCTCGACTTCCTTATCCAGTGTACCTTTAGTACTTTTACCCTCCAATTGCTGACCAAGGAGTAAAATATTGATTATTTTTTTGTCTTAGTTTGTTTTGCGGGGGTTGCAATTCGGAATTTTTTTTTTTCAAAATTCAAAGAAAACATACTTGTGATCTGAAAAAGATTCTTGTAAACATCCTTTTAATAATATACCCTGTGCTCTACCCGATCCCTTAAAATACTGTGTGTTGGGAAATCATAGAGTGTTAAATACCTTGTTTAATATTCCATTACATTATGGTAGATTGTGATTTCCTTGTTAAATATTCTATTACATTACGGCAGATTGTGTCATCAAAAAGGACACTGTATTATTTGTGTTAGAGCTGCCACAGAGCTAGTGCTCGCGTCGTCTTCGTATATTCGGTCCATTGCATCAACTTGATAACAGGTTCTAGCTGTTTGTTAAAGTATTTCTATACAGTTGGTACAAACTGCACAGGATATGAAAGGATATACTAACTTTGGCTTATCGAATGTAGCTTCCTTTCGTTTTTGTAAATAAAAACTTTAATTCAAATAGCTAATAAAATAACATAACCATACTGACACTTAAAACGTAATAACTTCACTTCCAGTCGACAAATAAATAAAAATAGATTCTAACGCATTAGTCGACGCTAGATTCAAAAAGTCCTTTTTACTTTGGAAAGCACCTTAAAGGTATATTATTTATAAAATAAATTAGAATTCCTGATTTTTTTTATCTAGGGAGATAAAATTATTCAATTTTATTTTAAGGACTTATTCCTGCCCTGATGGAGGATTGAGTTCCGAAGACTTTTTTGTATTAAAGTGACAAGTAACTACACGCAGTCTGCGGATAACTTGAAAAAACTTTCACACCTCGTATAGGTCTGCTGTTTGCAGATAGGAAGTCGCAAGCTATTCTCATCACATTCGAAACTAAGAGCTTATATGATTAATTTTTTCTCGTTATATTTAAAATATTTTTTCTCGTATAAGTATAATATATATATATATATTCGAAATAGATAGATTTAATAATAATATAATAAAAAATAAATATCATATATTGTAGGTCAATTCCTTAATGCGTATTTTTGTTGTTATTTAAATTTTTGTCGATTTTTAGACTAAGAAATTTTATGTTTTATCAATCTATAAAATTTCAATTTTTGTGCTCGGATAACACTGTTACGATAGGTAGCAACCGGCCAAAGACCTAGGAAATGAAGAATAATGCGGGAAAACGTAATATAACGACAAGATTTTATTATTGTATGTTTTGCTTTCCTGTCCACCAAATATTAATAATAGGTCTCTTGCTGCACCCAGCCTCCTGGGTTCCTCCGTATTAAAAAGCGGCGACCTTCATCAAAAAAAAAGATTAGCAGTCCAAATGGTAAAGCATATATCCACCAAATAAATCTTTAAGGTTTTAAATTATAAAAAATTCTACGTAAATAATTTTTCTTATTTATACTTACTTTATAGAATACATTCTTAATGTTTTTTCAAATACTGGAACGTAGCATAGTAAACAGGTAATAATAATTTCAAGAACTATCGCAAAGTTGAGCACGTGATTGCCCATGCCCTGGTGAAGGATTGAGTTTCGACGAGTTTTGCAGATTAAGAGGTCAAAAACCTGAGTTATTACAATTGATACGAAATACCCTGTGCTTGCAGTATATTCAAGTACTTTTCGTTCTCTGTAGGTCTAAAAGAAAATATAAGAAATAATGAATATAAGTAGAAACGATTAAGGTCTCAAAATACCCATTCTTGACCATATCCGTCTTGAAGATCCTCAACATCCTTTGAATCCCAGTCCTTTCGAATTCCAAAAAGTTTTGAAGGCGGAAATCCATACTCAGCCATTATGCCAAAAAATGTGAAATAACAAGCCACCGTTTGTATCACACCAATTTGTAAATAAGCCATAAGAACTAATCTAATGATTCAAAATTTAAAATATTTTTTAAAATATCAAAAAAGTTCAGACATACAAAATTTGTTTTATTCTCAATTTAAGTCAATCATTTTTATACACATATACCATTTTATTCGGCCAAAAACCACATCAAAGCAAAGTGTCAAGTCGAAAATCAGAAACCACAATAAAAAATAAAACTCGCCTCTATAAATCCATACTGAAGCCTGTCTAGACCTACGCTATACAGCTCTGGGGAACGGCTAGCAACTCTAACATTGAATTACTTCAGCGTTACCAATCAAAAACTTTGCGCCAAATCGTCAATGCTCCTTTCTACATAACAAATGCAAATATTCACAAAGATCGCAGTATCCCAACCATAAAGGAAGAAATAAAGAAAATTAGTCAGAAATACATCGACAGACCATAATCACGAAAATAATTTAGCCTTAAATCTAGTAGACAATAGCTTAACAGTGATACCTTTACAATCCTTTACATTGACTTTATAAATTTCATAAAAACTGCAAGCATACGCTGCTACCAGCCAAATAACAAACATGTAAAGCAACTTGTAGGCTGAACTGCTGCTCTTAGGTTGACAATTTGGGCGTCCGCCTAAATCCAAGATTTGATTTAATCGATCATATTTCCAGCATGGTAAGAAAGCCAGCTTGGAATTCACAATATTATTCCCACTTTTCGCTCTACGCGTTTTTAACTAAGATGCAGATTTAAGGTTACCCTCCTATACAAGAGACTTCTCCTAATTTGACATATCATTGAGAACGGAATTATTACGGCAGGAGCTGAAAAGTTTAATGCAGTAATAGATCCCACGTGATAAAAAGGGCATCCAATGTTTCTTGGGTCTAACCTGCTATTTCAGAATTTTCATTATTGCCTAATCCACAACCAGTTGCCTTCGGTCTTAATCCCAGTTAAAACCGCGTAGAGCGAAAATAAAAGTTCTTTTGAACTGATTCTATGCGTCTTCTGTGGACATCATATTGTCGATTCCAAACGCAGGATCCATATTTTTGTAACCTAAGGGTCATTGAATTCCTTCGAACACCGCTTAAGAAATCCAAGCACAACCCTGGCTTTATTAACCATGCACGAAATATAATCTATAAGTTTATCCAGGTTATCAAGTTTAGGATCCAGGTGGACGCCCAAATCGCCGACCAGAGTGATACTTTCCAAAGAGCAGCCGCGACACGAGAGAATGTCATTAGCTTGCACTTATAGCCATTTGGTTTAATAAATTAACATGGAAAGACTTGTCTTAATACTGCACACAAAGCTTAACGTCATCTGCGTACATGAGCACTCTAGAGAGTTAGCCAAAACTTTGCGCAGGTTATTAATAAATTATAATATAAACAATAAATGACCCCAATGGCTCCCTTGCTTGACCCCAAAGGTAACCCGCAGAACATTAGATAAGTTATTTTTAAAGAGGACTTTCTGCGTCTTTCTGCGTAAATTAAGATCCATCTAAAAGACAACCCGGAAATTTCATTAAATCGAGCTTCCTAACAAGTTAGGAGGAGTTAACGGAGTCAAATGCTTTACCAAAATCGGTAAAAATTACATCTGTCTGCAAGTCTGTTGGAAGCCACTTATTATAAAAGAAGTGAGCTGAAAAATATTCGTTGATGCTTCGAAAAGTTTGGTTCAGAGTTCCCAGTACCTAAAAATGTGTATTTATACAAAAAAGGAAAAGAAATTTGAAAAATAAAAACTTAGATATGCTTGTTTTAGCTATATACGACTCAAAATATGAAACCGAGTTGAATTTTTTTGCATGTTTCATAGGATTTGGAGCAATTTTACTGCAAAAAACAATTATACATTTCATCCCATTTTCTAATTCTCTACAAAAAAAAAAAGTGCAAATGAAGCAAATGTTACCTACATATTGTATTTCCATTGTAATGATTTCGAATTTATTTACAAAGTATAAAGGCTAATATGAAATTGCGATTCACTTAAAATTGCATTCTGTTAGAATGCTGAATTATTAAAAAATATAATATAACACATAATATTATAATTTTTATTGTTAACCCAATAGTTAATACGCCCATATTGTTACGGTACCAAGTATGAAAAGTAGCAAAAGACAAAATCTTCTTGCCGGTTTCGAAATGGAATAACCCTGCATATGTACATGCATCCGTCTATGTGAATACATAAACACGCACGCATACAAAGGCCAATTCAAGCACAGAACAATCTTCTTCAAGATGAGCCTCTTTGCGAATGAACTGATCTGAACGGTCGATGAGAGCGAGGACGTAAACTTAGTATCAGACTTTTGTGTGTCCACGCTTGAATTGAATATGTTAACCATGTTAACCAGATTTTTTCTTCCTAAGAGCGCATGTCTTATTATTGTATTATTATTTATGATCTGCTTTTGGTAACTGTTAAAAGAAAAAATATTCACTTAATAAAATGTAAATCATTTAAAAGAACAAACAATACACCTAAATTTGATTGAAACTCAAAATAATAAAATATTTAATTAATAAAATATAAGAATTAAAATATCTAAAATATAATTTTATCTCCATTTCCAGCAAGCTGATCTGATGAGCATCAGTTGAGAGAGCTTTTGCAAGCTATCCACCATCTATCATTCAGACTGAGTCGCACGTGCACAACTGCGCAACTGAAAAAATCAGTTAACATAAGCTTCTGCTTTTAAGGCGCATAGCTTCTATACAAATTTTATAATTTGGTTTTGTTAACAAATTATTAATTACAATCACCTGTCCTGATTGCAGTGTTGGGAAATATTAAAAAAAAAGTACTGCAAAATGTTGGAGAAAAGACTTGCCGAAATCGCAGAAGAAGCTCCCCACCGATCGATCGCGTTTAATTCAGTTTGTAGAAAAAGGTAATTAATATTTTTATTGATAAGACTTTTTTTTCTTTAACATGAATAGTTACAATAATTATATAAATAAAAGATTTTAGGTTAAGCTAGTTATTTAATAATGTTCCTGAAATATTAAAGAATGAAATACAATTGTAATTTGCAATTTACATTATCGAATTGTATACAAAAATTTATCCTTCGGACTGTTACATACATTATTGGTTGGTCACTAAGGTACAATATGTAAAAAATGTATCAGGTGTCACCTCTTAAAATATAAGCATCTTATCGATTGGTTATTACTGGTATTTAATATCTATTTAATTAAATCCGGAGTCCGCAAGTTAGTGAACACAAAGCTTTATTCGTGCCCGATCTTTAACAATATCGATCGGGCTGTTTCTTACCTATAGTTAAATTCGATAGTTTATAAGTATTCTAATAGATGAAATCTTTAGTGCAATCTGTATTTCGGATATATACAAAAAAGCATGATTTTGAATTTATGTAATGTCGTCATTACTTGATTGATATTGATCTTATCACCGATAGTTGTACGTATTTTGCATATTGAAACTTAATTCCGAGAACAGTCTCTCGCCGCTCAGACCAAAAGAAGTGGGACCTTTCCGAACGCCATAATTACCTATGTATGTATATTGGATATTAATCTAATCTACCTAAGGCGAAATCTTTTTAAATAAGACCTCTTAGCAACTTCCTTGAACATCCATTTAGGCAATTTTAAAAATTTAAATATCCTTAATAATATATTGACAAATTTTGTATGTGCAAACATAGCTTAAAATACTTACTTCTTATTTACCAAACGATCTTCGAATGGATCTCTCGGTACGCGTTGCATTATATCAGACTCAGCTTTTTCATATGCTAGCGAAATAGCAGGCAACATATCCGTGCCGATATCAATACACAGGATTGCTATTGTGCCTAGGGCTAATGGAATATCAAATATTACAAAACATAGAAAAGGCATAATTTCTGGTAGGTTTGACGTCAAGGTGTATGCAATCGATTTTTTTAGATTATCAAAAATTAGTCGACCTTCTTCAATCCCTACAACTATAGAGGCGAAATTGTCATCGAGTAAAATCATATCGGCTGCCTGCTTGGAGACATCAGAACCAGAAATTCCCATTGCTACACCGATGTCAGCTCGTTTTAAAGCTGGCGAATCATTTACACCATCTCCCGTAACAGCTACAACTTCGCCCCGTCTTTGACAAGCCTCTACAATTATAAGTTTTTGTTGTGGGGACGTACGTGCGAATACTATTTCATTATGATAATAGATGACTGCATCCAAATCCTCTGCGTTCATTTGTCGAAGTTCACCTCCATGAACTACAATAGCAGTAGCTTGCCGGGGGTCAACATCATGAATACTCATACCACGTTGTTTTGCAATGTCCTCAGCAGTCGGCTTTGTAATGATACCTACACTGCGAGCTATCGCTTTAGCTGTAATGGGATGATCTCCAGTAACCATAATAACTCTGACTCCTGCCGAACGGCATTTAGACACGGCATCTGGAACTGCTGCACGTGGCGGATCTATTAACGATATTAGTCCTAAAAAACAAAGGCCGTGCAAAGGAAAATTTGGTGGTTCCGCAGTAAATTCGTAAGTAATAGGATACTGATTCTTGGGAAGCTTAAGCTCGGCAAATCCTAAAACTCGCTCACCCATTCCACCCATTTCCATATAGGCATCTTCAAATTCTGTTGTTAATATGTCCGTAAGTTCTACTATCTCTCCTTGAATTAATATCGTATTGCAACGGTCCAAAATTCTTTCGGGCGCTCCCTTCATTTCGATTATGAAATATCCTTCCCCATAATCATATTCATGAACTGAAACTTGGTACTTTTCTGTGGAATTAAATGGTATTTCAGTCAACTTTGCATGCTTCTGACGAACTTTTCCTACACCACCAGAAACAGTCTCAGCAAATTTTAAAAGGGCAGCCTCAGACGCGTTTCCATTAATTTCCTTTTTAAATACTGGTACACCATCTTGTCCTCCTTTAAATTCGGCTGAATTGCACAAAGCGGCACATAAAAGAAGTGCATTAAAGGACTCGTCTTCGTTATTAAAAATTGATCCCTGGAAAGACTCGGTAGTATCAGATTCCACTATCGTTTCATCATACCATAAGTGGGCAACCGTCATACGGTTCTGAGTAAGTGTCCCGGTCTTATCTGAACAGATCGTTGATGTAGACCCTAATGTCTCAACGGCTTCTAAATTTTTGACTAAGCAATTTTTAGATGCCATCCGTTTAGCTGTAAGTGTCAGACAGACAGTAACTGTAACAAGAAGACCCTCAGGGACGTTTGCTACAATAATACCAATAAGAAACACAACTGCATCAATAAATGAATATCCTAGCATTAAAGATATTCCAAAAAAAGACAGCCCTAAGAGTACTGCAAAAATGGTTATGAATCGAATAAATAGTTGTATCTCCCTTGCAATTGGTGACTGTACATCATCCAAACCGGCTGCTAAGTTGGCTATTCGTCCCATTACTGTATTATCACCAGTAGCAATTACTACTCCTCTGCAGGTACCTTCAAGTACGTTTGT
Organism: Drosophila kanapiae; assembly: GCA_008042475.1. NCBI lineage: Eukaryota > Metazoa > Arthropoda > Insecta > Diptera > Drosophilidae > Drosophila > Drosophila kanapiae. The sequence goes on from VNJM01000723.1 coordinate 30,998, forward strand.
TGAAAAAAATGCTAAGTTTTTAGTTTCTAGCGGATTCTCATGAGTAAAATCAGCTGATCTCACTTGAGGTTCCGATTCCCCTGTCAATGACGAATTGTCCACTTTTAAACCATGTGCTTCAAGTATTCTAATGTCAGCTGGAACTCGATCTCCGAACTTTACTTCTACAATATCTCCTTTAACTATTGTCTCTGTAATAACTGTATTTATTTCACCTTCACGTAAAACAGTAGCGTATTGTGGTACAAGATTTTTGAAGGAATCCATAATAGCAGAAGATTTATGAACCTAAACAAAAATAAACATTTTTATTAGAGATTGGATTGTTTTATTATATTCGGTTAAGGGCAATGGGAACGTATTTTTAAAATATGAACATTAATTGTAATTGTGAACTGTTTTCCTTGTAAGGTAGTAATAACAAAAACAATAAAATTTCGTTCAGTGACCCTGGGCCCCTATCCTTTGTAGTTACATAATCAGGGCCAGGGGTCACTGAATGAAATTTTATTGATGTGGACCGATTTGGGGATAGAAACTGAACCAGAGAAAAGGTGGAATTTGTTACCCGATCCGAGCCTATGTCGTAGATCGTGAAAAACACCTGTAAGACAGGGGCAAGCCACTCAGAGAAATGTTGCCATCCAATAGAATATGTACAAGGCGGGAATTTCGGCAACGCCCAAAAAAAAAAAACATAAGGTCAACACTGATTAACACCGCCGATTTCGACGCTGAGTTTACTTTAATCTAATGCTGAAAAAAAGACGTATTATTGTCGTCAAAATGGTATACAGTTTAAAATAACTATTTATATATATGTTAATAATAATAGTTAATAATAAGATATTTTACTTATATGAAAATTAAACGAACTAGACCTTAAGTTCCGATGATCACTCTCAATAACAAATATACATAGGTCGCTAAATAATACTAAAATACTTTTTTTAAATTAACAATTTCAGAATAATGTTTTTAATGTTTGTCGTACGATCAAATAAGGAATAAGTAAATCAGTTCAAGCTAGTCACAATTTTTGGACAGTATATAAAAGTTCAATTTTTAATTTCATAGTTTAAATTAAGGTAAATAATTTTATGCATTAGACGGATAGGGCTAATGATTTTATATTGTTTTTAATATTGTTTTTAACATTAGACATTATTTACTTAAATTCTTCAAAAACGCAGCTTAGCTTATTGCTTATCTGAAAAAAAAACAAAAGTGCGAGATTCTGGCGGCGACTGCCTTAGCGACGAGTTCCCACAATTTTTCTTACGTTGACATCGATTACAATTCATACCAACGCTTGGTGTCTACAATGAAGTACGTTTTAATAAAGTCTTTGGTGATCATTAAAATTTTTGTTATAATCTAGCACCCAGCGACTTTTTATTTGTACTCGCGAATCATATCTGCAGGTTTCTGTAGCGTCCAAGGCCACCCCGTTGCTAGAGTCGCAGTCGAGTTCATGACTATGGGTCTCACATACACACATACAAACATTTTGACCTACCTTACACGGTATTCGCTTTTGAATTTGCTTTTGAACTCTGCATTGATTGCGGCTCAGTTTAAACTTATCTAATTTCGGTTCCAAGCGGCGGTCATAGTGTGCCAAAGATCCTGTTCTCTTCCATAAATGGAAATTTAACGATGAAATGGACATACATAACTATACGTAATCTTTAGCAAGGTAACTGATCATATAAATAATGATGGGCTGCCTTGTGGCACACCAAAAGTAACATTTAACTTTTAGACGTTGTCATTAATAGATACCTTTCCTATTTGAAAGATACAAATAAATCCCCATTAGTAAGTTGGGATGAAATCCCAACCTAAACATCTTATAAATAATAAGTCTGTGATTTACATAATCAAAAACATTTGAAAATCGGTGTTTTCTATGCAAATGGAAATTATATTGATTCTGAAAGAAAATTGAATAGTATGCTCAAATGGTGTGCTTCCTGGATAAAACAATTTTTAAAAAACAGCACGAAACCATATCAGGTCCAGGTGCAAATGAAAATTTTGAGGTAACAAGGCACAAAAAAATATACGTTTTATAAATAACTGGTCTAAAACAAGAGTCAATATGGGTTGTAAATATGGATATTGAATATTACAGTTGGTATCGCACAAAGAATAGGTAGTTTGAAAAAAGTGAGCAAATAAATTTAAAATGCCATTATCATCGGAAGCAGATCTATTGCAATGAAAAAAATATGCATGAAAACAACGGGACGTTCAGAATGAACTAGATAATAAAATAGTTTAGGTTTGCAAGGTAGTCAAAGAGGTATGTAGAGGTTCAAAAACTAAAATCAGATTTAACTAAAGAATATTTGTTAACATCCACCTGAGAGCCAGTTTGCTTAATCCGCTAAAATAGTAGACTTATTAATCGACATATTATTTCTTACGTATGTTGGCTCATGGAAAAGCCAGGGTTTACTATGAGAAGTTCTTTAACTAGATATGGTTAGTAAATAAACAATAAAGACATTGTTAAAAAGAGCGACGATGGGAAGCCTATCTAGACAGGACCCATTTATTAAAGATAAAGATAGCAGCGAATAATTTATCCCCCTAAAACACAATTTGGGGAATTAAAAAACCGAAATAATGAAAGTAGAATAGTAGGGATAATGGAGAGCTGTGTTTAAGACAGATGCAGTCGAACAATTTGCATCTTTGGGGTCAATACTAAAGAAACGTAAGAATTAACTGTGGAGAGTTCAATTTTGGAAAAACTAAAACTCCCCACAAAATATTTTTACACTACGGTCGGTACACTTAAGTGGCCCTTTCGACACCAAGCACGTGCTTGTTAGGGTTAGGTGATAGTAGGCCCGATAGGAGAAATTATTGGTAAAGTATGCGAAATTAAGAACTCTCCACGTCACCACGGTTTAAATTATAAATGAAGGTAATACATGTCTCTAGCATGGATCTACGGTTGGATAAGAATGGTAGGATAATTAATAAAAGTCTACTTGTGTAAGAGGGTAACCGTCGGCCTGAATCCCAGTTAAAGCTGAGTAGAGCGAAACGTAAACAGTTCTTTTGTACTGATTTGATGCGTTTTCTGTGGACATCATATTGTGGATTCCAAATGCACGATTCATACTCAAAGATAGAACAACTAATGAAGTATATAAAGTTTTTTTATATTAAGGCTCATCGAATTCCTTCGACCCCCGCTTAATAAATCTAAGCACACCCCTGACTTTATTCACCATGCACGAAATATGAACTAAAAAGTCTAGTTTAGGATCCAGGAGGACGCCCAAATCTTCGATCAGAGTGATTCTTTCCGAAGAGCAACCGTTTAGCATATAAGTCGCAAGCATGGGAGTGACACGTGAGAATGTCATTAGCTTGCACTTAAAGACGTTTAAGTTTAATAAATTGACATGGCAAGCTGTCTTTATACTGCACTTAACGTCATCTGCGTACAGGAGCACTCTAGAGTTTGCCAAAACTTTGGGCAGGTCATTAATAAATAATGTAAACAATAAGGGACCCAAATGGCTCCCTTGCGGGATACCAGAGGTAATCCGGAGAACATTCGATATGCTGTTTTTAAAGAGGACTTTTTGCGTCCTGCCAATTATATAACTTGAGATTCATTTAAGAAGATCAACAGGAAAACGCATTAAATCCAGTTTCCTAACAAGAAGGGAGTTATTAATGGAGACAAATGCTTTACTGAAATCAGTATAAATTACATCTGACTAAAAGTTCTGTTGGAAGCCCTTTATTATAAATGAAGTGAGCTCCAAAAGATTGCTTGTTTTTGATCTTCGCCTAATAAGTCCATGTTGACATGGAGAAAAGACTGATTTACAAAGATGCTGCAAGTGGGGAGTTATCGATTTTTCGAAGTGTTTTGGGTTGGCTGACAACTTAAAGATTTTTCTATAATGGTTGGCATCCGTTTTTCTACCTTTTTTATGGAGATGAATAACAAATGATTCCTTCCAAATAAGGGGAAATTGGGAGGATTCTAAGGATTATGTAAACTATTTTATAAGGCACAAGGCCTCGGTATTCCATCGGGACCTGGTGCATAAGCTGGCTTAACACGTTGAAGATCCAAAAGAAGAATACTTTTGTTTAAAGTAGGACTGAAGATTAGGTTCGATTTTGACATTTTGTAAGAATAGGTCTGGCTTGAATCGACTTCCAAAGAATAAGTAGTTTGAAAAAAACTGAGCCAAAAAGATCGGCAATTGCCTGAAACAATTGCCTACCTTTGGCTTACGTTTAGTGTTGACAAAACTATAAAACTGTTTCGGGTCCTGCAACTGTACCCTGCTACAAGTTAGTTTTTATAACACTGAGCGTTTAGCACGGTAAAATTAGACCGACCCGCCAAATAGCGAGATAAGAAAGATTGAGAATCGGTACGTTTAAATTTAGAGTAGAGATTGGTTTTTATGATTTTTAGGCGAGTCAACTCTTTATTAAACAAAGGAGGCTTGTTTGAGATTGACGGGTAGTATAATAGAACACAATCGTTAAAAAAAGGAATTCATGGCATTGTAAAAAATATCAATGGCGTTTGCCATGTCAGTGCACATATAGAGATCGGACCAATTAAAATCTTATATAAAATTGTTCAGCCTTCTATAGTCCGCCCTGCGAAAGCAGTGGACCTTTTTAGGCGGGCGATCAGAACTACACTCCAAAGGAGTCGCAATATCGATAGTCACATCGAAAGTAGGATGATATGGTTCATCGGGCTGTGTCAGTGGCTAAACCCTGACCAAACTGACTCTTGCCAGGTCAGAGACAAAGCAGAGATTAAGCAAGCGATCTAAAGAATATCGTACATGGTTGACTTGAGACAGCGAAATGTCGAACAAGCCATTAATAAAGTCATGTTGTGCGGTAGTAAAAGGAGTATTTGAAGATTTGGTAGTAGACCGTGTAGCTCCAGGAATGTTAAAGTCACCTATACCTATTAAATGGTCTCTATCCGAAAGTCTATTGGAGACCGATTGGATAGCGGAAAGATGGTTCCAATAAATAGGAAGTTCCCACTACGGAGGAATGTAGGAACATGTAATATAAACGAAACTACCTATAACAGATAGCTTTCACAAAGCAATTCAACATCGTTGCATTACTCAGCAACTAAAAATTTTGACATAATTGTGGAATCCATCGCTATGAGGACACCACCACCTCGGCGGATAGGCCGATCCAACCAGTATTTCGGAACTTCGTGGTGATACGGGTTCAAAGAGTCCTTGTGCGGACTCAAAGGCGGTTGTGGGCGATACTGCAGCTAAGCAGGGAGTGCAGTCGTGGGTCCTACCCGTTTCCGACTCTGGGTGGACGTGAAGTCCTACCCGCCGAGGATCAGAGTGTGGGGACCGGGTGCAAGTCGTGCTAGCTCCGTCAACCGGCCGTAGCCGCAAGCTCGTAATACGGAGGAAGCCACTCTTCGCGAACAAGGAATGTGCGGCCAACTGCGTCAGGAGCAGAGGAGACCAATCAGCGGCAGCAGATCAGGAGGAGACATACCGTAAGCGTAGTATTAAGCTAATCAAAAAAGGGCTATCATTGAAATTAACCTTCCCGTGTGTTTTATCATCTGGGCGGGCAATCACACAAATAAATTTGGTGGTACGAGCGTTCTATATACCCTAAGCTAGCAGCGCACATCCGTCGTGAGCAGAACAACCCGGAAAATCAGCTCGTTACAAAATCCACGATATTTTTGAAAGACTAAAATCTCCGAGCACAATCAGTAAATCATTAAAGCTCTCTAGTTACCATAGGTAAATGGTAAATTCAATCCAAGAGGAATATCAGAGCAAGTCACTAAAATATTCCAATTAGGTAATGAAAGCTTGTACAGCAATCAACACTTCACCACCACGCCTAGACAGACAATCAGTCCTATAAACAACGAAATTTTAAGAAAATATTGTCCTATTATTTATAGTAGAGTTTATTTAGCCAGGTTTCTGAATATTTGATGACATTGGAATCAAAAGGCTGGGTCTCGAAATTTTGATAAGCTACCACGGACGTTTTGGCATTAAAAAATGTTACAATTTTTTTGACAGAAAATCTCAATTAGAGTTAAGCGTATAAGGATATTCATAAGGATCTGAGGATCTGTACAACTGAAGTTCTACCAAATGAAATTGGTAATGCCTATATCAACAGGATCAGGAAGGGACAGATAAGTATATTTATTATCAGTTGCAGATGCTAACAGCCTGGAAACGAAGATAGTTTTTTTGTAACCAAGGCAACAAGTACAAGAGAAGATCGTCGAGATTCGTCAGTGATATCGAAGAAGAACAGCTGGAAGTACTGAGAGCGCAACGGGAGCATCCGATCGCTCTACCAGACGAAAGTTACTTGGCAATCATATCCAAAATTGAAGTGTTGTTAGCCTAACTAACGTTTAAGGTTCTAAAACTCTACGAACATTGGAACATTGTTAATCAGGTCAGCCATCCCACAAAGGATTGGATCGAAGTCATCGCCAGATAACATCTTAATGGCATGGGGCCATGGGGGGATACTTTGAAGTTCAGTCCGGTGGGTCCGACAAAGTAAGGATAAGATTCTGGTACATTTCAGTTACCATTAAGCAAAGGTCTGTTGGAGAAACAATAAAAAAACGAACAGCAAATGCCGTCAGTTAAAATAATAAGACCGGAAGGGAAGAAATTAAGTAGAGTAAAAAAATGTCTGGCTGACACTCTATCTGGCGTGCTAAGATATATATAATTGACACTGACCCTCCTCTGACAAATGTCTTCCGATGTCCCCCGTTCAGGTTGATCCAAACGCCAGGGTGGAACTCCATTCCTGGGTCCAGGCATTGAAATCGTGAGACTCTGGGCCAGGTAGCAGCTATGTAAATACAAATCCATCGGCGATCCTTGGCACCGGCGGCGGTTTTCGGTGGGAGCTTTGCTCCATTCTGCTGCAATGGGCGCTTGGGTGGCCGAACCTGCACCGCAGTCGGTCCGTCCGACTCAGACTGGACGAACGAAAAATCGTTTACCACCGCTTCCCTAGCCGAAAATGAAATTTATGGTAACCAAAAAAACCATAACAAAAAACCGCAAGATTTTTACCAGTTCAGCGAGACAAATCCGCAAAATAGCCCTTTTCTTTTTTTCCATACAAATGATTTGTAGTCAATTTGAGCTTGCTATGTTCCTCACGTCGAAGATCATATCTATCAAAACAATGTGCGTTTGTGCGTTGGAGCACAGAATACATAGTTGGAGGAGTTTAAAGTCGCGTTCCAAAACTCGCGTAGTTCGTGATTAGTGAACAAATAATTTATATTTGATATGCCTCCTATAAGACGAAGCAATTTAAGTAGAAGAACCAGAAATTCTACATACCAAGCTAATCACCGGATATCACAAACGAGTGAAGTGCGATCGCGACATTCAACTAATAATCGCGCAAGTTTGAATCGAGCACAATGGCACAATGGCTTTAGACAGAACCTCAAAAAATCTACGGAGCAATAACCGATTTGGTGATGCAATGATTTTATTAGCAGGAGATTTTCGTCAAACATTGCCAGTGATTCCACGATCAACGCCAGCTGATGAACTCAATGCATGTCTAAAGTCCTCCAATTTGTGGAAACATGTCAAAGTACTTCATTTAAGCAAGAATATGCGTGGATATGCCAATCTGGAAACATATTCTCTAAACAACTCATTAACATTGTTAATGGCAAATTTCCTATAGACATGTTGACTGGCTGCATTAACTTTCCTCAAAGTTTTTGTCAGTTAACTCGATCAAAAGATGAACTTATTCAGAAGGTGTTTCCAGATGTTTCTCAAAATTACAGAAACCATGATTTTGGTTGAGCGAACGAGCTATACTGGCTGCAAAAAACATAGATGTAAATGAATTAAATTTCAAAATTCAAGAACAAATTACAGGCGAATTGAGGATATATACATCAGTTGATTCGGCTACTAATCAAGATGATGTTGTCAACTATCCACCGGAATTTTTAAACTCTCTGGATTTGCCAGGATTGCCACCTCACAATCTTCAATTAATGGTTGGATCGGTGATTATAATGTTGCGAAATATCAACCAACCGCGTCTTTGCAACGGTACACGGTTAGCGATAAAAAAATTACTAAACAATGTGATAGAAGCAACTATACTCAAAGGAAAGTATAAAGGAGAAGATGTTCTCATACCGCGCATCCCAATGATTCCGACTGATATGCCATTTGAGTTTAAACGACTACAGTTTCCAGTGCGGCTTGCTTTTGCTATGACTATAAACAAGTCCCAGGGACAATCACTAAGTGTTTGTGGTATTAATCTAGAAAACCCATGTTTCTCACATGGTCAATTGTATGTTGCCTGTTCCCGTGTTGGAAAACCATCAGATTTGTTTATCTATGCGCCAGGTAATCAAACAAAAAACAACGTATACCACAAAGCACTACAATGATAATAATAATAATTATGATTCACATGATTAACAATAAAACAATTACTTACTTTTAAATCCTTATATATGTTTTTTTTATTTATTTTTTATTCACAACGCCCTATCACCAGGGTGACGGTTCTGTTCAGGATAATTTTGTAAAATACGTAGGCACAAAAACTGCCACATTAAAACAGGACGAAGTCTGTCGGGTAAGCTAGTATTAAATATATTAATATTCAAACTCCACCCCTGAAGTAATATAATATTTAGGTAGCTAAAAGCCAAGGATAGCTAAAGGTCTACACATAAATAAACACACAACTACCAGTGACTCAAGTGCATACAGTTTCCTATATCCAGCAATAGGAATTTTATTAAAGTATAAAAAGTGACTCGATTTTCGATTTATGATTTTTGATTTTTTTTAAGTGTGTGACAAGTAACTCAAGTTACGTACACTTTTACTAGAGGTTTTATTTGAATAAAAATATAAAGAAGTAAATCACACAGTATTTTATGTGCTTTCTTTACACATGCAAAGGTTCCTACTCGCTTTTTTCCTTGTTCTTTTTTACAAGTTGATCCACTCTGTCCAATATCTGCTGTCTCGCTCCTTGATCGTTCCATAACTTGAATTTGTTCTTGGGATACTTTAATCAGACATTGTTGTGTTTTAGGTGACGCTTCAATATTGGCGCAAAGAAATCACCTCGACCATTTTCTCTTTTTTTTTTGCGGTTTCGGCCACGGTGCCTGTGTTGATATTGCAGAAAAGTGGCCCCTACAAAACAAATTTTCTTGTGACCCAATCGTTCCATACCTCGCATTTGTCCACTACATCTGCCTTTAACTTACTTAGCTCCCTTTAGCTGCCGATGAGTTGGGTGTATAGGAAGTGAAGCGAGAAATTGATATCGACGGCAGCGAAAAAGGAGCATTCTGCCCCGTAGTAAGGAGCATGACCAACCAGAGATGAACGCGGAAATAGTACCGAACGCGGAAATAAAATGCGATGTCAAATTAGACATTGTAAAATCTCTGCCAACATTCAATGGAAGGCGCGACGAATACGTATCGTGGAGGCAGGCTGCAATAGATGCATATGAAGTATTTAAGAAATGCGACGGCAGTTGTTATTACTAAAAACAAAATTTGCGGTACCGTTCGTAAACTCTTCACGTCCCACAACACCGTATTAAATTTCGACGCAATTCTAACCAAGTTAGATTGCACATACCCGGACAAAACGCCCCCTGAGGGTGCTATGTCAGAAATGGTTCGGCAAGGAGATGCCGACCTTATGGTCGAGAGGAAACTCACGCTCGCTACCAACAAGATAGTTATGTCACATAATACGTACATCCTAAATAAGGAGGTTAGGGACGACGCTCTTCATGCATTTATTGCAGGGCTAAAAAGCACAACCCAAAGACCTTCCGTCAGCACAAGCGCTAGCGCGGGAGGCTGACAACAGCATTGAAAGAAGTGCGTTTGCGGCATCCTATGCAAAAGCCATAGAAGACAAGTCCCCTTTTGATAAGGGCAATAGACGCAACAATTAGGTTCAGTGGAGAGGTGAGAGTAAAAGTCCGCACTTCATTCCTAAGCAAGGCCAAGGCAAGCCTCATGAGGACACCGTCTGGCCGAAGCGCAGGGATCCTGAATCAGTAGACCAGAATAAAGTTCGACCCATGGACATAGACCACTCGACGGCCAGATTCAGGCAGGAAACAAGCTGGGTTAAGTAATAACAATTAAAAAAGGCACAACTCGACTCAACGCCATTCGGGCCGAAGACGTCAACGCATTAATAATATAGCCCAACCCCAACAGGAGGAGGCAGGTTACTTCGCCACAGCTGCGGCTGAAGTTGCCATTGAGGATGACAGTGACACTGCCGAACTTAATGACTTGCTTAATTTTTTAGGGAGCGCTCCCAACTTCCATTCGTCGAGCGATAATTGGCTGGAAGACAACTAAAAATAGCAAAAAACTACGTTAAGCCCGTAACGGAGCTAAGAAATGTAATGCCGGTCGAGACCCCCTTCACTGTGGGCTTTATTCACGACTCCGGTGACGTCAAAAACAAGTGCATAACGCGCATTTTTGGGCTAGACGCCCCATTTTTTCTGTTGGACACACTGAGAACGTTCGATGCCATAATAGATTTCAACTCGCTAACGCGAGCAGGAATAGCATTGAACTTAGGCAAAAGAGTACTAAAATACACAAACGTCACTGGAAAGCTCAAATTCTTTGACTGTGATACGTCAATTTCACCAAAATCGATGACATATTGGTACCAAGTTCGGCGAAAGCTGAATTAAAAAAAAATATTCTGAAAAGAATTAAGGTGTTTTCGACCTCTTATGGGGCGCTCACCTTTAAAACTTCGGTCATCGCTACTATTCAAACTATGAGTCATGAGCCCGTCTACTCCAAATTATACCCCTATTCTATGGGCGCAGCAGACTTTGTTAATAAAGAAATTAAGGAATTGCTGAATAATGGTATAATTAGCCCTATTCGGGTGGTTGACAAAAAAGATACTGACGATAATGGCATCAGGAAGAAGCGATTAGTAATCGACTTCAGAAAGCTTAACGAGCGAACAGTCGCCAATCGCAACCCCATTCCAAGTATATCGAGGATACTGTGGAACTGATATTGCGGTCTACTATAGAATACGATAGGCCGCTACATTCGGTCACAGAGTTTAGGCCAGTAGAGGTCATCCACGCCAGCAGCGACGAGTTTAAACTGGCAATTAAAGCTAAGATTGCACAACAGTCTAACCTGGACAGAATTAATCCTTCCAGACAGAACCGAATCTTCGAAGTTGGTGAAAAAGTTCAACTACGTAACAACAGAAGATTAGGGAAGAAGTTGACGCCGCTTTATTCAGAAGAGCGTGTTGAAGCAGATCTGGGAACATCTCTTCTCCTTAAGGGGGTGTCCATAAGGACAACATCAGATAGGCATTTCATCTGTTACATTCGTCCTTATCTTAACACTCAATACTCGCTATAATTTCCACAGGCTTGCCGTAATATCCATCGTACTGCTGTCCACCGCAAGTGCGCGGAACACCGACTTTTCGCATGCGAAATACATCCCGGTAGTAGACGGGAATGTTTTGGTATGGAAACCGTATGACCTGGTTAGGCATTCGACAAATTTGTCGAATGCTCGAACTGTTCCCACAATCCCACATGAGAAAGCTGCTGGAGGTTGACATCGAACATGCCCAGAATATTTTGGATGAGCTCAAGATACACTACAGAATTACCAGGAGCCTTGATTTTTTGGGCTCAGTCCCACAAAAACACATTAATTTACACACAGACACAGTCGATAGGATCCTCAAGAAAAAAAGGGACGGGCTTGATGACTCAGGTCATTTGTTGGAAACACTCCGCGCCAGAAATACAATGATAATCGCCGAAAAAAAATCACTCCCTCGCTAAAAATAACATTATAAGTCCTACTATATTCAACCATAACGACGAGCAGCTTACTGAGGTCACCATAGTTGGTCTCATTTTCTAAAATTAAAATTTTCCAATCTAACGTTGCCATTCACATTGTTGTACAGTACCCTCAAGTTAAGCGTATTTGTAAGAAGATCCTGCTATTCCCGGTGGCACACTACCACACCATGCTGCAACTAGAAGACAACATAGTAGCGGAATGTGATGAAGGGTCCTAGCATTCTCCGATTGCTCCTCCACCAACTTGGCAACCTTCTGCAAAAGGGCCACTCACGACACCTGCGCCCGTCAGTTACACGTAGGCGGGGCTGCTATTTGTCGCACACGCCCTAGCAACCTGGAACCCCTTATAATCGTAGATGACGGGGTAATAATCGTTGTTATTCATATTGTAGTACAGTATCGCCGTTACTGACTTATTCATTTTATACCCCGTCTGAATTCAAGGCCAGCGGGCGAAAAGACGGCAGTTACCCTCTCATCATAATCAACGTATTTCTACAGTTAATGCCACGGGCCAACCGGCCACCTTCTACATCCATTGCGGCTGGGACCACTAGCTGCAACCACGGTCTAACGACCCCTCAGCCACGGCTTCACCCCGCTACGGAAATTACAAATTACATAACTTACACATCCCAAAATTTTGGTACTCCCCCAGAAAAATGTGTGAAGAAATGTAAAGGAGTAAAACGAAGTTGACTGGAAAAAATTACATTAAAAGCCTACAAAAATTGATTATTGATTAGGATTAATTTTCTAAAGAGGAAATTAAAACTAATGCAAGTGCCCTCGACATACATGAGGGGGAATTAATAATGCACTATATTTTTATAAATGAATTAATAAATAAAATGAAATAATCAAATTAAATGTATTCATTACTAATTTAAAACTTAAATTGTACAAACAAAACAAAAATAAAAATAAAAAAATTTTATAGGTTTCATTTTAAGAAAACTCCTCCCACATGAGTTCTTTAAATGTTCTATTAAATCGTTTAACAATTGAGGCCTTCAATGTACTTAATGTAAAAAGTGGTTGATTTTATATTGATCCATCAATTACTAAAAGCAAGTGTTATAATGACTTTTCTGTCATCTGATTGTATATTCCTAGGTACTCCATGTCCAGACTTGAATTTAATTGCCTCACCCCAGGCAAATGTTGAAAATGTGTCGATTACAGTGGTAATGATGCCTATTATTTGAGGAGTACTTTTCCGTTTCCACCAGGTCAGCTTGCCATAAACAATTAATTCCTTTTGTAATAACTCTGCGGCGTAGAAAATGTTGGGAAAAAGTGCGGGAGCATGTATTTCTTCATCCTTAAATTCGATAACTTGTAGTGTTAGTCTCATTTTCATATAGGGTGTACTGTCATTAATATTCACTTCAGCTTTATCATTTTTTTCTCTTTTGATATATAGTTCTCAAATTTTGTTATTATTAACGAGTTTTTTAAATGATCAGTTATAGGCTCTAATGTTTCTTTCAATCCATATTTAAGAGGTTAGTAAAAGAATTTAAGATTTAACCATATTTTGATATAATGCTTTTCTTAATACTCTAAATCTAGAATTTATTTTTAGATTTTTGACCATTTAAAAATAGTATCAATAATGGCTGGGATAACTTACTCAAGTCTGTATAATCTGTGTTCAGTCATCATGAAAGTCATCAGTCATCATGCAATTTTGGAATAGATTTAAATTTTAGTATCGTTTTAAATTATTTTAGTTATTTGTATCACTTATAAAAGACTAAAATTGTCAACAGACATGATGATTATAAACAAATTTGAATATTCTTATATAAATAGATACTGAATTAGCATATAATGTGAACCTCTTAATTCTTTACTTATTAATGTAATTTCATTACTATGATTTATATTTCTTGCTGATTCCTATGCTATACGTTCTACCAGCTCATTTGGATCGTCTCAGTATACATAATGCGGTTTCTTCGTTTCATTTTTTTTTTTTTATTAGACTTGGGTTCTTTATTTTTAATCTTAAAGTACTACATTATTCTAACAGTTTCTTAAACTGTATTTATGTTCGAAGGTCCTAATAATTGACGCTGGATGGACGGTCGTTACGACGAAGGCGGGAACGGTTGCATACCAACGTTAAAGCTCTAGCGAGGTGATTTGGGTGGGTTGACAGCTTTGTGAAGTAATTTTCCATTTGCTGCGCTATTACATCTCGAACGGGGAGTATATTCAAGTCTCTCTGAATGTTTCCACTCCGAACGTACCACGGTGCCCCAGTGATGGTTCTCAGGATCTTTGCTTGGATCCTGGCTGAGGGGAGAGCGGGAGTTTATAAGCCAATGCAGACTGTTAGCCTTCAGCCTTAGGTGAGTTCGTTTAGCTTCAATATGCTTGCGCCAGGTAAGCCTTCTGTCGAGGTGTACGCCAAGATACGTTACTTCTTCTGACTGAGGAAGCACGGTGTTGTTTAGTGTGAGGCTTGGAAAATTTCGTCTATTTAAGGTAAAGGTTACGTGTTTACATTTTTGTTCGTTTACTTTTATACGCCAGTCTGAGAGCCATTTCTCTACTGCATCAAGGTGGGTCGCAAGTTGCGCTGAAGCTTGTTGTGGACACTTAGATCGGCTGAGGATCGCGGTGTCGTCGGCAAACGTAGACATAGTCAGTTGGCTGCTCGTAGGGATATCAGAAGTGTAGAGTAGGTATAGAGTTGGCCCGAGAACGC
>VNJM01001348.1:0-12699 GCA_008042475.1 Drosophila kanapiae
GAACCAACGAGACCCTTTCCACAAAAAAGTCAAAAATGGCCAAAATGTACGGAAAGGGTAAGAGTAAGTACACGCCAAACTCGCGCACTTTTCCATTGCAAAAACTAACATCTACTGACACACCCGCCTGGCATGCCAAAAATCTTCAGATAATTGCTTATGTTCCCTTATACCACTCACTCTGATGATTCCCTATATATTTCCTGTAGCGGCGATCGAGTCGGAGGAGCAACAGAAGCGGCGTTGGCAGATTGAGCTGGAGTTCGTGCAGTGCCTGTCCAACCCGAACTATCTCAACTGTAAGTCATTGCCCGTACTGGTCCTTAGAGTCCTTATTTTCGGAGCTCCATATCGGTGTCTACTAGCAGACAGCATTTGGTTAGTAGGGTGTAGATTGCTTAATACAAGAATTTCGATTAATAGCCAGTCAATGTAGAGGAAATAGGACTCAGCCTAGTAACATTTTGTTTTAAAATACTTAATGAATGGAAGGAACGGTCTCGTATCTAGACAAGCACATATTCATAACCCTCTAAAAGTCTGTAAGCTTTAAAGTAAATACATTTGGTTACTCTTCCATTGAATAGATTTGATTTAATAGACTTAAGCAAAACCTAACAATGTTCTTTTTTTGTTTATGATTATCAAAAGAAATTCATAATTTTAATTATCCAAAATCAAATTGCAGTCCTCGCCCAGCGTGGATTTTTCAAGGACCAGTCGTTCATCAACTACCTGAAGTATCTGCAGTACTGGAAGGAGCCGGACTATGCCAAATACCTCATGTACCCAATGTGCCTCTACTTCCTCGACTTGCTGCAGTACGAGCATTTTCGCCGCGAAATTGTGAACTCTCAGTGCTGCAAGTTCATAGATGACCAGGCCATTCTACAGTGGCAGCACTACACTCGAAAACGAATCAAGCTGATCGAGAATGTGACGGCCGCCCAGCAGCAGCAGCAGCAACAGCAGCAGCAGCAACAACAGCAGCAGGCAAACGGCGAAGCTGCAACGGGGGGCGAAGCGGCAGCTGCCACTCCCAATGGGAATGGAGCAGCTGCCACGACCGATGGCAGCCAGCCGGCATCGACCACCGCTTCTCAGTCCGTGCAGGGTCAAGCGGGGAATCCCCAACAGCAGCAGCAACAACAAATCAATGGCTTGGCCACAGGGGCCAACACAAAACTAGAATTAAGCTAGCTTCCGGCAACTCAAAGTTTACCAATAAATTAGCCTAAGAACATGGACCATGTAATTCGTTTTATTTCAGTGTTGACCATTTTTAACTTAAGAGTACTAAAACTCAAGTCGATAAAGGGTTTAATGTTCGCCAGAGCCCATGAATAACAGTTGACCATCACGTTTGCTGCCTGTCTAAACGGAGGCTCTCGTATCTCTTTGTTTTAGTGTCCGGTTGAGTTTTCTCTAATTATGTCTACATATTATTAATACATATTTGAGAATATGTCCTTCGCAACCTGACGCCTCCTTTTGCTGTTGATTGGTCTTCGTTGCAGTTATTTCCCTTTTTTAAGATGTCTCCTGATTAACCACAGCTTTCCCTGAACTTACAGACAGCCAGAATAGAGGTCCTGTGGAGCAAGAGGAGGATGCCATAGCCCGGAAAGGTAACTTCTACGGCGTATATTTGCTCTGCAGCCAGAGCCTGGATCCGCGCTACCGGGGAAAGTGTTATGTTGGCTTCACCGTGAACCCACAACGTCGAATCCGGCAGCACAACCGCGGTTGCGACTTTGGCGGGGCCAAGAAAACCAGTCGAAAAGGACCCTGGCAGATGGTGATTATTGTGCACGGCTTTCCCAACAACATTGTGGCCCTACAGTTCGAGTGGGCGTGGCAGCAGCCATCACTGTCCACCCGGCTTAAGATATTTCCGGACTTAAAGCGTAAGAGGCCCAAGGAAGCCCACTTCGACTACAACTTCAGGATCCTGAGTCGAATGTTGGGTGTAGGGCCGTGGAACCGATTAGCTCTCACGGTTCGCTGGTTGGAAACGGATTATGAGAGGGGATTCGATGTCTCGCCACCCAAGCACATGGAGATAGTGAGTGGCAAGGTGACCATTTCCGCCTCGCAGCGAAAAAGAGGCGAGGCTGCAGTGGCTCAAACTCCGGTGGCCTGGGCTCCAGAGTGTCATTTATGCATGCAGGGCATCGATCAGCCGGAGCGGTCCCGTCTGGGCTGTACGAATCCCACTTGTCGCCTCACATGCCATATGCTGTGCCTGGCCAACTATCTTCTGGGCGATGAACCCGGTCACTATATCCCAGTTGGAGGGGAGTGTCCGCTGTGCGAGACTCGTCTTAGTTGGGCGGCCCTGCTTCAGCGAAAGCGCCTGCTGTTGGGCGTGCCAGAGGAGCTGCAGGACCGGGATGAGACAGAGGCTGAGGAGGACCTGAGCGATGGACCCGATGTGGATAGCGACGTAGAGGAACTGGAGCCGGAGCGAGTATCGGAATCGAGCGATTGAGACGGAGTACTAGAGGAT
The DNA here is from genome assembly GCA_008042475.1 of Drosophila kanapiae. NCBI lineage: Eukaryota > Metazoa > Arthropoda > Insecta > Diptera > Drosophilidae > Drosophila > Drosophila kanapiae. The sequence continues at coordinate 2,510 of VNJM01001348.1, forward strand.
TTTCGATACAATTTTCACTGAATAATTAAACTTTCTTATACGATCTTAAAAATAAATCTTTCTCTTACACTTTTTTTATTAACTTTATATTATTTATTTATAGTCAGTTCTATCTTAAAATAAACATGCCTATGAAGTTCCACAGCGATTAACAATTACAATTCTTTGTTAAAAAGTCCAAAGCTGGTCTTGCGGAAATATGGATTCCTTTGTTCCTTGATTGCTTCTGAAAATCGAAAAAGAGAAGATAAGTTTAGAATAGATTCGATTTCAATTTAAATATTTCCAGCTAGAATGAATTGAGCTAAAACCGAAGGGGATCGGTCAACTTGTATAAACCATTAAAACTCGTAAAAGATAGTGCTGGGGAAGTGAGGAGAAATGGCGAAAACGAGGATTATAAAATTATAATCAGGGAAAAATGTAAGAATTAGGGCCAAATAATATTTATATAAGATTTATTAATATTTATCTCTCAATGTAATTAATGTAATTTCCTTTTCCTGTAACTTATATTTGTCACAAAATTTGATATAAGAAATTGTTCGAGTTGAAAGTGATATTGTCACTTTTATCTCACCGCGTTAAGATATCCATTTTCTAGTTTCTGTTAAGTATAGTTAATAAAGGTACATACATACACATGTAACAAATAAATGTACGAAGTTCATCAAATTTATTTAAATAAATCTTTTTTAAAATGCCAAAAAATATAATTTAAATACTATTTCGAAATGCACTTACCACAGATACATTCATCTGTATATATACAAGTGAAAGATATATTTTAAAAGTATTTCAATCCCCTGGGTTCGTCAAAACGTCGATGCTTTCTTTCCCATGCGATAGCACTTGGCAGAGCCACCGCTGCTTTAGACATCCAGCTTGGCCACCTGATCCTTTATGCTCCTGAGGGTCTTCCTGTATTCTTTCAGCAGCTCGGCCATCTTTCGCTTCTCACGCATATAAAACTCCATCGACATTTGAACGTATTCCTCGCCCTTGAACTTGAACATGGACACTTCGGAGCTATCGATGGTTTCTATATTGTCCGGATCAGAGTCCGCGGGCGAACAAGTTTCCAAACATTGAGGTTCCTCCGGCACAGGGGGAGTGCACGCTTGCTTTTTTAAGCGCTTAGCGGTGGGCGATTCCATGTTAATTTCAACTACGAATTGAAGTTAGAATCTTGTAAAAACGTTTAAAAGCAACGATTTGGCCACTTACTTGTCTGTACCATTGCATTTGTAGGTTCATTTGGTGTGGACACAATCTTTTCTACTGTCAATTCATGGAGCCCATTGTCGCTCATATTGATGTAGTACTTTTCCTCCGCTCCGCTAACCGTTTTCACGTACTCTCCGTCCGAGTCGGGATCCTTTCTATTTTTTTTATACGGAAACGGAATCGCCTCGCCCACTAGCATCGTTCTGTTCTTGGTGCTTGATATGAACTTGGTGTCAAAGTGCTTGGAGCAGATAAACAGCTGGGTGTGTGGAATCTTCGGATTCACTTGGGCATTATCGAACCAGATGCGGGCTCGGTGCGGATGCTTTGGAAATGAGAAGATGGTCCACGGCCCTTTAGTCGCAGGGCTGTCGTGGACGGAGTAGGAATAGTCACAATCTTTGTAGACGCAGGATCTTGTAGTCATTTTTCGTAATTTGTAAAATTTGAGCGTCGCCTTCAGTGTTGAGCAGCGGTGGATATTCGCACTTTAGAGATGGTCCCGTGCCGAGCGACACAGTGCTGAGCCGCTTATTTGCTTCTTTATATAAATATATTTTGACAAAACAAATGTTGGATTTGTTAAAACTTTTACAATGTGCATGGATAGTAATAGCTTTTTATCAAACTCATTCTACTACCATTTTTGTGAAAAATATGTTCATATTAAAATTGTCTTATTAGAAAACTGTTCAGATCAGATCTGGCAACTCCGCCAAGTAACGGGACAATTTTTTTCGCCCTATTCTCAAATTTTGTGCAAGTCAAGTGGTTCCCTTATGTTTATAGTTATTGTCGATTCTTAAACGGTTTGAACTATGTTTGTGCGCCCCAAAACTAGGCTGGATACCAGCATGACCATATCCGATTTCGATATGGAGGATAGTGCGGGCATAGACCTGGCCTCCAAGAAGCGGAACAAGAACCGACTCTCGTCAGTCGAAGGAGCTGCCGCCGCCTGCGAGGGACTCATGGTAACCTACCACGAATACTGCGAGCACACCTCGATCCATGGCGTGCAGTACTTGGGCGAGCGTCAGCGACCGATGCCGGAGCGAATCTTCTGGCTGATCGCATTCCTCATCTCTATCTACGGCTGCTCCCTGCTGATTACCAGTGCCTACACCAAGTGGACGGAAACGGTACAAGTACAGTAAAGTCTCCCATGAATGGTTTTAATTGGATATCTTTCGGCAGCCAGTGATTGTGAGCTTTGCCGAGAAGTCGACGCCCGTGTGGAATATTCCGTTTCCTGCGGTGACCGTGTGCTCGGAAACTAAGCGGGTCCTGAAGCAAAAAGGTCAGCTTATTTACTAACAAGATTCATCTTCAACCTTTAATCTTCAAGCTTAGAGTAAGCGTGGCTTACATAACGTAAACGTAGATTATAACATTAATTATCAACAATATCACTAAGAATCACTACAAGTGTGCGTCCTCGCAGGCAAGGAGACAACCTATGCAGACTTGTATGCCCAATTCAGTGAGGAGGTGAAAGCCTCGCGAGTTTTCAAGCCCCAAAATGTCAGTGCTTCGGAGATGGAGGAGTTTCGCACTTTGTTGCATGTGTGCAACACCCAGATCATTGAAGAGGATACTCCACTGATTGCTGGCGACGATCTGGACTACTTCGATGTGCTCGAGCGGATGCTGCCCCAGTTCGATCGATATTTCTTCTATTGCCGCTGGCTAAGCCGATTTGGCGAGTGCGAGAAGTTCTTCCGGAAAACTCTGACGGAGGAGGGCATATGCTATACATTCAATGGGCTGCGGGCCACAGAAATATACCGGGAGGACACGTATCAGTACCAGCACAGTGGGGAGGCTCTGGAAATGGAAAACATCAGCTCAAGGCACTCTCCTTGGACATTGGAATCGGGCTATGCGCACAGCAGCGATGTGGAAACGTTTCCGGCCAGGGTTCTCAGCGCTGGCGCAAGGTCGGGAATATTTCTGGCACTCCAGAGCTTTAAGCAGGAGGTGGATTATGCTTGCCGTGGGCCCGTACAGGGGTTTAAGGTGGGATTTTCATTTTATTTTATTTTAAAATCTGTATTTTGCACCCCAAATGCAACCAGGTGCTGCTTCATGCTCCTGACGACGTCCCGCAGGTATCCAAGCAGTTTGTGCGCATCCCAATGGGCAAGGAGGTGTTAATAGCGGTCAAGCCGAACATGATCACCATGTCGTCGGGCATCGCCGAGTATCATCCGCTTCGGAGGCAGTGCTTCCTCAGTCGGGAACGTTCGCTGCGCTTCTTCAAGGTGTACACCGAGTCCAATTGTCAGCTGGAATGCCTGGCCAATTTTACACTGACCAAGTGCGGCTGCGTGAAGTTCTCGATGCCACGAAATATGGATATGCCGGTGTGCGGCGAGGACAAGATCCACTGCTACGATCGGGCGGAGAGGCAGCTGCTCATTAGGGAGTTCAAACGGGTTAGGGCACTGAATGCCGCGCGCGAGGACTGGCGAGGCGTGGAAACAGCCTGCAATTGCATGCCCGCCTGCACGTCGCTCATCTACAACACGGAGATCTCGCAGGCGAACTTCGACCTGGAGGAAATGCTGCTGGCCGAGGGCGACACCGAGTTCCTGAAAGAGTATCCCGGATCACAACTGTCCCGCCTGTCCATTTACTTCAAGCAGAGCCAGTTCATTACCTCGAAGCGATCGGAGCTGTATGGCATGACCGAGTTCCTGGCGAACTGCGGCGGCATCTTTGGCCTCTTCATGGGCTTCTCCATTTTGAGCATGGTCGAAATGATCTACCACTTCACCTTGCGGCTCTTCACTAACCTGAAGCGCCTGGCCAAGGCTCAGGAGCAGTAAGATCTCCTAGAAAATATTTTCCCTTCTCCGCAAAACTTTGTTTTGTACAGGAAAAAGAGGAACGTTTACTGTTTTTGTACATTTTTTTTTTTTAATGTTAAATGTTAAATTTATATAATAATTTAAAGCGGAAAAATGTTTACTTTAGTTAAAAGAGTTTCTTTTTATAGGCATATATTGTTTTTTAGATTAGGTTTAATTATTTGTTATTAACTTAAATTATTATTATATTATTACACAATTTTAGGAAAGGGTGGCAGCTTTGCGGCCCGAAACTACAAACTACCAGGTGGCATCCTCGCAAGTGAGGGCTTACCTTTGGGAGGTCGCGCGCCCGCCAAAAGCCGATGACTGTTATCGATAAGAGCTGTAGTGTTGCCACCGGCGCAGTAACGAAATTTTTAGCGTGCAACGTAAATACAATTAAACATAGCAAGCACCACACAAATTAAGAATAATAAATATTTTCGGCCCCGCCCAGCAATTATCACCGCTCTCGCCCTTCTCCAAGAATCACTAAGCGAAGCGACCGACAGTGCGCGAAAATTTCCAACGTTTTGACAACCCATACAGTTCTGCTCTTTTTAAGGCGGCCGCCGTCGGGTTAAGACTGACACTGTGAAGAGAAAATTCGTGGTTTTTCGCGGAACGCCTGTGTTTTGTTTCATTTGAAATCAGATAGAATAAAATGGCAGCGGATCAAGCTCAGTTCCAGCAGCTCCTCATCTCCCTCCTCTCCACGGACAACGATGTTCGCCAGCAGGCTGAGGTGAGTTTGTGTTACATTTTACAGCTTTGCCCGCTTGTCTAGGGCGGAGCGGGGGATCTGCACGTCAATTATATGGCCCTCGGATTTTGCAATGCGCAATTTGCAGATATATGCACACAGTACACACAAGGAATTTTGTCAGTCTGCTGCCCTCTCATCTAGGAGATGATTTCCCGGCAGTCCGAATATTTTTCGGCAGAATTTCTGCCTGAATCATCGCAGCTCACACACAAAACGTGTTTTCGCCCTCCGCTTTGTCGCCACATTCGCATGCTGTTGCGGGCATGCTAGCGTATGTATGTGTGCTTTGGTATATGTATGTGAGCGTGTGCGAAAGACTGATGGAGCGGAGGAGGGATGTGCGAAGCAGGCAAACAAAGCAAAATCGAAATCGAACAGATATTTGAACAATTTGTATGGCCGCCACATGATTTTTGATTTGAATAATGGGCGCAAAACGGAAACAAAGAGCAGGTGCGAAAATAATCCATGACACACGGTCTGGGGAAGTGCAATCTGTTTCGGTTGATAAGGCGGCCGGATTGTATTCCCTTTCCGCATGGCACAGCCGCAGCCCATCCCCATATCCACTGACCTTGAACGCCAGCCGCCCACGGAACCACCTGCAGTGATGGTACCGTCTTTATTTACCTTGGTGGCGGGCACCAGTTATGTGCCAAAAATACACATGTACATAATCCTATGAGTTGTCTCTTCTTTTTCAATAAAAACTAATCCCAATTGATTTGTTTATAAACCCAATTTATTAAATAAAAAATAATAAACGTAATATTCTGATATATAGGGAATACAAGTAGTAAACAAACCTAAAAATTAGTTGTGATAATAATGAACCAAACCATCAAATGCTTTGCAAATTAATTAATTAAAGTAGTGCTATAAACTTCTTTTAACTATTCATTTAAAATATGAACTATTCATTAAATACTCTTAATTTATTAATACCTTTTATTTATTTTATTATTAGCCATTATTGAATAAACAGCAATACGCCTTTTCATGAATGTTTCGGTTTACAAAATACCAAAAATTTTTATAATGAAGTACCTCCGATCTTTAATCATTGCATAAACTAACTCGCTACCTTCTTGAGCCAACTTTCTGAAGTGTCCCCACTTTTTTGAATCTAATTTTTCGATTGCAGGAAGCGTACAACAATCTGGCTAGGGAGCTAAAGGTGACACATCTCTTGGGCAACATCCAAAGTGGACAGCAGTCAGAGGAGGCGCGGCAGATGGCCGCCGTGTTGTTGCGCCGCCTGTTCACTACCGAGTTCCTGGAGTTCTACAAAGAGGTTAGCCCAGCAAAGTAACCAGTCCCCGCACGAAAAAACTAATGCCCCACTTAACCATAGATTCCTGCCGAGTCGCAGAACCAGCTGCTGCAGCAGATCCTTCTGGCTGTGCAGCAGGAAGTGACTCCCCAGTTGAGGCGCAAGATCTGTGAGGTGGTTGCCGAGGTGGCCCGGAATCTGATTGACGAGGAGTTAAACAACCAGTGGCCGGACGTTCTCCAGTTCCTCTTCCAATGCGCCAACTCGCCAAATCCCCAGCTGCAGGAGTCGGCGCTCCGCATATTCACCAGTGTGCCCTCGATCTTTGGCAACCAGGAGGCCCAGTATATCGAGCTGATCAAGCAGATGCTGGTCAAGAGCATGGACGCCAGCTCCAATGCGGAGGTGCGAGTCCAGGCTGTGCGAGCCATTGGCGCCTTCATCCTCTACCACGACAAGGAGAAGGAGGCGTCAATTTACAAGCACTTCGCGGATATGCTGCCCCGCATGATCCACATCACTGGGGAGACGATCGAGGCCCAGGATGACCAGAGTCTGCTCAAGCTCCTCATCGACATGACCGAGAACTGTCCGAAGTTCCTGCGACCCCAGCTGGAGTTTATCTTCGAGGTCTGCATGAAGGTGTTCAGCTCGCAGGACTTCGAGGACAGCTGGCGCCACCTTGTTCTGGAGGTGATGGTCTCGCTAGCGGAGAACGCTCCGGCGATGGTCCGGAAGCGCGCCGACAAATACATCGTGGCCCTGATCCCCCTCGTCCTGCAGATGATGACGGACTTGGACGAGGACGAGAATTGGTCCACCACCGATGTGGTGGACGACGACGATCACAGCGACAACAATGTGATTGCAGAGTCCTCGCTCGATCGCCTCGCATGCGGGCTGGGCGGCAAGGTCGTTCTGCCGCACGTGATGAACTCGCTTCCGGCGATGCTGAGCCATGCCGATTGGAGGCATCGCTTTGCCGCCCTCATGGCCGTCTCGGCCATCGGAGAGGGCTGCCACAAGCAGATGGAGGCCATTCTGGACGAGGTCATGACCGGAGTTCTCAACTTCCTGATAGATCGCCATCCCCGCGTGCGCTACGCCGCCTGCAACGCCATCGGCCAAATGTCCACCGACTTTGCCCCGACCTTCGAGAAGAAGTTCCACAGCCAAGTAAGTATCATTTATCCTAAACTAATAATCACAATGATTTGCCAATCTGTTGCCAATTTTAATTGGAAATCTGTATACAGTTTGTCGCTAGAAATGCGATATACACGTACACACTTATTTGTAAATAATCAATTCACACATTGTGAACAAACGTTGGACAAGTGTATAAACAAAGAGTCGTGCACAATTCTGTTAAATTGTTTACTTTTACACACGAGCCGTGCTTGCTTATAATCCAATTGGCTAGTCCCACGCCAGGTGCTGGCGCAGAGGCTTAAGTTGGAACCTCTGAAACTCGATCACAAATACAAACAGTTAATGGGCGAGTTCTTAACTTTGCTGCAATAATAACCAAGGCAAAGACTTTCATTAGAAATATTATAATTGATTTTATCAAGATGAGTAACAACCGTATTTTAATTGCAAATTGCAATATGCAAGCGATTTTTACGCTTGCATAAAGTTGAGAGCGAAACAGGCTCCCATTTACTAGTATGAGCAAGCGCGTATTTGTGCGTAACGATCTAGAATGCTCGTTGATTGTTTACCAAACTGAGCGAGTGAACATGTTCCTTCCCAATTGTTCTTTTCTGTTCACTTCGTAAATTTGGTTCACTTTCCCCCTTTGTGAGCTCTTTTGCTCATTAAACAATCAACTGAAAATATTATAAATATAACAGGAAGAGTATTGTGCTCGAAAAGAGATGAAAATATACTCAGTAATTTAAGTAATTTGTACGTTTAGTATTTATTAGTTGTTAAAATGCACTACTTAGTGATCTGTATGTGATTGCTCACAAGCAAGTAAGCAACTGAGCAGTGAACAAGTAACAAAGTGAGCAATTGGCGTTGACTCTTTTGTAAATACAGACAAACAGAAAATTGGTTAATTTAAGTAAGCAGTATTTACCCAACACTACTCTAGAGCACTCTTTGTCTCTGTCTGGATTTTGAACCAATTTGAAATATATTTAATAACACATTGTTCCATTTTTAGAAAATTACTCAAACTATTGTTCATAGAAAATTGATAAATGTACAAAATTGAGATCATAAGAAATAGGCATGGAATTAACCAGGTTCTACAGGACGGTTATATCATTCCATGACAATTGTCTCCCTTAAGTGCTTTAAGGTTTCGACACTTTTCCAGCAGAAAAAACTTTAGCTAAAAGGATACCTTAAATATCCTAATCGGTTTAAGTCCGAACTTATAGCAGGCCACTGCATAAAGGGGATTTCTTTATTCCATAAACGTCCTCGATATTCTCTTGAAACAACAAATCCTCGCAATGGAACTCTTCAGATAGTGGCATAAGCTCACTAAGAGATCTGTATATATTTGCACATTCATGCTACCTTCTACAAAGCATACATGCGATTTCCCAAGGAACCTATAAACCATAGGATACCCCATGGTTGCTGGGGATGCCTGGGGTTTCGCCAATAGATTTGATTTCCATCTTGCCTATAAGCTAGTTATAAAGTTACAAGCTTTTCCATATTTAGCATACGGGTTGTCCATATATTACCCAATCACTTATGAAAAGGAAGGATATCAGCGAAATGATTGTTGGATTATTGGTGTGGTCTACAACAACTATTACGTGATCATTTTATATACAAATATATTTCGAAATTATTTTTTGAGGAATTAAATATATATGATTACGTCACAGTTTCCTTCAATGATTACTCTTGATTATATAAGGGGGGGTCAAAAATAAGCGAAAATGTGATATTGAAGCGAGCCTAAAATAAGCTAAAATTGCAAAACTGCTTACATGCGAGCGACTAGCCCTAGGGCACTGTTTCTCTCTGGAGTCTGGAGCCTGTGAGAATGAATAATCGTGCGGCGTTACTTATCTTGGAACTTATATTTTCATTGCCCATTGCGTACCATTGTGCCAAATAGAAGTTACGTTTTTTTTTTTGTAGAGAAGGGTCGGTTGTACTGATTACTTGGATTTCATATATGCAACTTTCAATTTCAACATTATCAGGTGATTCCCGGTTTGCTGTCCCTGCTGGACGATGTGGAGAATCCACGTGTGCAGGCGCACGCCGGCGCCGCTCTGGTGAACTTCAGCGAGGACTGCCCGAAGAACATATTGACACGCTATTTAGACGGGATTATGGCCAAGTTGGAATCGATCCTGAACTCCAAGTTCAAGGAGCTGGTGGAGAAGGGCAACAAGCTGGTGCTGGAGCAGGTGGTGACCACCATTGCCTCGGTGGCGGATACCTGTGAGGCGGAGTTCGTGGCCTACTACGACCGCCTGATGCCGTGCCTGAAGTTCATCATCCAGAATGCCAACTCGGATGACCTGCGCATGCTGCGCGGCAAGACCATCGAGTGTGTCAGCCTGATCGGGTTGGCTGTCGGCAGGGATAAGTTTATCGGCGATGCCGGCGAGATTATGGACATGCTGCTGGTCAACCACACCGAGGGAGGAGAGCTGGCCGACGACGATCCGCAGACCTCGTACTTGATTACGGCCTGGGCGCGCATGTGCAAGATCCTCGGCAAGCAGTTCGAGCAGTATCTGCCTGTGGTGATGGGTCCAGTCATGCGAACGGCCACCATGAAGCCAGAGGTGGCGATGCTGGACAACGATGAGGTGGAGGACATCGAGGGGGATGTGGACTGGTCGTTCATAAACCTCGGGGAGCAGCAGAACTTTGCCATTCGCACGGCCGGCATGGATGACAAGGCCTCCGCCTGCGAGATGTTGGTCTGCTACGCCCGGGAACTGAAAGAAGGATTCGCCGAGTATGCCGAGGAGGTGGTGAGCCAGATGGTGCCCATGCTAAAGTTCTACTTCCACGACGGAGTCCGCTCGGCGGCAGCCGAATCGCTGCCATACCTCCTTGACTGCGCCAAGATCAAGGG
>VNJM01001343.1:0-23131 GCA_008042475.1 Drosophila kanapiae
AAAAATTTACAACTGAGAGGATAAGTGCAACTTAACATTAGATACATTTACTGACAAGGATTTTTCACTAATATTCGTTATAAAGGGAGCACATGATACGAAATGGGTCATAGGAAACAAAGTTTGATCTCCATATTTCCAGGAAGAGAGGTCGGAACTGTCTAGGACTTCTAAAAGGAACTGCGAACTTTATATTGCCAAGCAGTGAAGCAGAGTCTACTAGGCCATTAATTATAATATGACACTATTGCATGTTCGTCGGTCTTGCAGTGTCAGCATGTCCAAGAGCCGTAACCTGCTAGTATACGATGGCAGACGAAGATGGTGTTCCCAATTTAAACCCCTTAAGGCAAAAAGAAGAAATTGCTTCTGCAACGATCCGATATGCTTTTGATACTTTACATACTGGGGAGACCATAAGCAAAAACAATATTCAAGAAAAGGACGAACTAGCAAGATTTAAAGAAGTTTGGTGGTATAGGGATCATCGAACTGTTTAGCCCAACGTTTTATGAATGCTAAGACACCTCTTGCCCATGTGATCGGAAAAATTTAATTTATGATAAAAAAGATTACAGATTTTAACATTGTCCGCGTACATTGATGTTGAAGCTGCGAGGTAAAGATTAACTCGAGCAATTTGGGAATAGCGCAAAGCTTGGGAGTCCCCCGATCGTTTTTTTATGTCAGACAGACTACTTTTTTTATGAATCGGTAAAATGAAGGATTCTTTCCAAACGTCAGGCAAATAGCTGTGATGTAAAGACAAATTAAATGTATTAGATAAAAGTTTTGACAATAAAGTAGAACAACGTTTAAGAATGCAACAAGGAATTCGATCTGGGCCCTCAGGGAATTATGATTATACCAGCTTAAGATTTTCCGATACAATATCTTTATCTATAATTGGAATAAAAATACTATCGGAAAAATACATTGAGTAGGGGTAAGAAGTGGGAAGTGGATACAGCAATATCGGAATCACTGCTGGTCACAGAGGTATTAAAATGAAGCGATGGTGGGAAAGAAGTGGATTTTATTGTATACTCAGCAAATGAATATAATTGATTGAGAGTATTCTTAAATTCCATTTTACAGTGTAACGAGCTGATTTTCTGTGTTGTTTTGCTCGCGACGTATATGCGCGGCTAGCTCAGGGTGTATCGTGTGCTCGTCCCACCTAATTTGTTTGTGTGATTGCCCGCCCAAATGATAACGGACGAGAGGGTTAGTTTAACGGGAATATCTCTGTTTATTAAGGCAGCTTACGGCTAAGCATATGGCTACGCTTATGGTTGTAACTCCTGATTGGCGGCGGTTGCCGCTGGTTCGTCTCCTTCGCTCCTGTCGTCGTTGGCCGCGCGCTCCTTGTTCGCGACGCGTGGCTTCCGCCGTATTGCGAGCTTGTGGCTGCGGACAATTCACCGAGACCCTTGGATATTACGCACGTCCCTCGACGGAGCTAGCACGGCTTGCGCCCGGCGGGTCAGATCAATGGATCCCCACACCCTGATCTTCGGCGGGTAGGACTTCACGTCCGCACACCCTGCCAGAAGCGGGTAAGACCGATGTCTGCACACCCTGCCTAGCTGCCGTATCGCCCGCAACCGCCTTGGAGACCGTACAAGGACTCCTTTCTCCCGTATCCCCACGGAATTCGCCGGTTCGTCTTCCACGATCGGCTTGGCATAGTACCGCGATACCAATTTGCCTATCGTCAGACTTCGTGGCACGGCTCCTTGCTCGCAATCTCGCACTCGACGGCAATCTCAGCTTTGAAGTCTCAGCTGGGATAGCTTGCCACTTCAAGCCCCAAACGTCTGGACTTAGCGATCTTGATTCCTTCGCGCACTCGATTCCGTTCACTCTGACTCCGGTTCACGCACTCGCTTTTACTCTCGCACTCGTACTCGTACTGATCCCTGCTCTGCGTTTGACTCCTCCTTTTATAGGCTTGCCGATTTCCCGTTATCCCTGCCCGATCACGACATCCAGTCCAAAGTCCGGCTTCCATCGCGTGATCGGTTCCAAAGTCTCGTTTCGCCGTTAATCCTCGGCGATTCCTTTTCCCTTGTCTCCGATTGACCGCTTTGCCCTTGGCCGCTGAGTCCAAAGTCCGGCCGTTCTCGGCGTCTCTCCTTTGGCCACTCCAGGTTGACCGCTTTGCCCTTTGCCGCTGGGTCCAATGTCCGGCCGTTCTCGGCGTCTCCCTTTTGCCACTCCAGTATTACCGCTTTGCCCTTGGCTGCTAGAGTCCAAAGTCTGCGCCCTTCATTTGCTCTTGGCCGTCCTGTGTTTATCCTTGGCCGTCGCTGTCCCCTACATTTTATTTTGTGGGGAGTTTTAGTTTTTCTAAAATCTAACTCATGTAATAATTGATTCGTGTACTATAAGTGTTAGTTATTTTATTTTTGCTAGGATTCTGCCAAAGATTTCTGTTAGAGTGGAGTTGAATCGTTGAATAGAATCCGCTAAAGGCATAAGCTACATTTTTGGTATTGGATATTTTGTCGAAATTTTTTTCTGTTTTCCGTCCGAATAAACCTTACCAAAACTGGTGAGATCCAGGGTGAATGACTATTTTTTTTTTAATTTTTTCGTCTGGAGTTTTCATTGGGTAGCGAATGGTAGCAGTAAGTATAAATGGGAATGGCGTTGGAATATTGTGTTTAACGACGTTTGTGAAAGATAGTGGTTTCCCTTCGCTATGAAGAAAGTTTGGGATCCTGTTTATCAATTTACTCTGATGGTCCCTTTGTATTGGGCTTTCGTCCCTTATTTTCTAATTAGTGGTATATATATTGAATGAAAATTATTGAGATGTATGAAAATTTTCTGCTTCAAGTTGATCGACTTTAAGAGGTTTAACCATATAAAGAGTTTGGTATTTTTCTTTCTCGTTGACTATCTCTAATAGTCATGAATTATTTTTGACTGTGTACAACGCTCCAGTGAGTGGGACATAAAAATTCGCCATTCTTCTACGTTTATAGACGAACTTTTGTATTTGTATTTGGCATTTTGAGTTTCGGTAGTAGGGTTAGTTTGAAATCCAATTTTTATTTTGGCAAATTAGGTTCCTAGAAGATGGCTGGCGAGGCTTAATGTTGTTTTGTGTTTGGTTAAAATTCTTGATTCTACAAATTCTATGAATGTGGGCAAGTTAAAAAAATTTGTTATGTTGAAGTTGTTGAGTATCGTATTGATTTGAATCTCGTTGTCTAGTTTGTTTGAAATTTATCAGGGATACTAACGGGGTCTACAAAAGAGTAAGTGGGACTGGTCAAGAAGATGCTCCTTTTCTTCTGTTCGTGCTCCCTCCCGCTCTGGTATTTCCAGCAGCGGTCTACTTCCCGCGCCCGGAAACCCCAGCAGCGGCGAGTGTAGATGAGTGGATCAAGGGGAAAAGAGGGGGAAGCGAGGGCGCAGTCACGGCGGATCTGGCGACTTGCCCTGTTGGCCAGGGGCGAAAGTGGAAATAGGTCAGGCCAAGGGAATTCCCGCCCGAGAGGAAACGCTAGGCGTGTTATTCAGTATTAATTGCTTATTTTCTATATCAACCTAACTCTGCCGTCGGCCACACCGCCGTAACCTCTCTCACCCGATGATGGTGATGATCGCTGCATGCTGGCCGTCGCTGGTCACTCGCCGAGCGGTTTGTGCGGGGAAAACGGGTTGCTGCGTTTCACGCAATGACTTAAGGGCACAGGTCCGTGGTGTTTTGCACTTCTGCACTCACTACCTTTGCCGAAAACTTGCCCTACCCCGATCGCACTTATCTTTAAACATACATACATGTGACCGCTTGCAGGAAGTCAGATTACAAGTGTGCCTAGTTATGTTAGGTTAAAGTGGCGGCGGTATTTAAAGATATGCACAATTGTGCTAGATATTTGATATTTATATTCTCTATCTATATATATAAAACTATAGATATATGTATATCAGCGTGTTTGCCATTTATATATTGCTCCCTTTTGAATGTGTAATATTTTATTTTGTATAGAGAGGAACTCGTAAGACCAATTTTAGTATTATTTTTTTATTTTACAAGTTTCAACCTATTTTTTAACATAACTTTACTGATTATGCTCAATTTTATTTACCAATTTTAAATATATTAATTAGTTTAGAAAAAATGTGTTGTCCTCTGTGGCACGTCGGGGGTAAATGGGCTCGAATAGGTCGTAGGTATAAGGAAGGTTTATTTACATTACACGCTGTAGCACGGTCCAGTGCAATCGACTGAACATGCGTTAAGTCTTCTAGGGTCTTGTTTTGGGAATTTAGGTTCGCCATGTAAAATCTTATCGACACCCTTCGAAAGTTCGTTTAGCTTCAATATGCTTGCATGACGGGATTGTCATTACTAACTGGCTGTTGGTTTAGGCTAAAGAGTACAGGCGAGTGGTCTGATGATAGATACGAGAGAAGACTGGCGCTAATCAGATTTCGTGGGATGTTTTTTGTAACTGCGAAGTCAATGAAATCTGGCAGTTTTCTGGGGTCACTTGGCCAGTGTGTAGGTGAACCAGGGGAAACGCAGTCGAGTTTATTGCTAGGTTTTATAATTGCATACTACAGTTGTCTACCTTTCGGCGTCACGAGGCGAGATCGCCAGTGCGTATGCTTGGCATTATAGTCTCCTGCTGCTATAAAGTAGTTGCCTAGTGAGTTGAAGTATCGATAAATGGGTCTTCGGATATGGTGAATCGAGGAGGACAGTATACCGCTGCTAGAGCTAGACTGTGGCAATCAACTGTATGTTGATAGATGTGGCTTGCAGGTAGCCATTGATTATTTTGATCAGGTGCTTTGGAGCATCTGAATCAAAATATTTTGATTTGCCAACATATTTTGAATGGTGGTTCGCATAAAAGACATGAATTCATCCATACTTTGTTGCAGCCTGAGAGTCTTCGTTTCCATTTCATTTTCTGCCTGCTCTGCAGGTTGGTAGGGGACTGTAGGAGGTGTTTGGACATTGTAGGCAGGGCTCGAGTGATCCGATTTCAAAACACTTGCAAAGCTTACATTTTTAGTTATAGTGGATGTGCCGAGTGAAGATCGGGCTACTGACGAAAAGAAGACTCCTGGTGTGGATTTTGAGGGTATCAATGATGTATGGTGAGATCGTGCTGTTGACACTCGTTGGTTGATCCGACTTTTTGGTTCCTTGTATACTGGACAGCCTTTGTAGTTTGCTGTGTAGTCTCCTCCGCAGTTACTGCATTTTTTGCTATTTGGCTTGTTTTTTAGTTCACACATAGCAGAGGTATGCAGCCCTCCGCAAGCGACGCATACAGAGCGGAGTGTGCAATAAGATTTTGTGTGTCCGTATTCCTGGCAATTTGCGCACTGGACTGGGCCATTGCGTTTATGCGGCTCTTCAACCGTGATTCTGCGATGCAATAGAAACTGGAGTTTGTAGATAGGATGAACTTCATTTTTCTTGAGGGCCTTAGAGTCGGGTACAAGTTCCACTTTAAAAAGAGGTTGCGGTTGTTTGTTTCGCTTCCGTATATTTGTAACGGTTTTTACGCTAAAACCTTTATCTTTTAGTGCCTGTTCAACTTCAGCAGTACTTACATCTGGTTCGATTCCTTTTATGACGACTTGTTGACCTTTACTACTTTTTAGCTTGTAGGTATTGTAGTTCTTTTTTTTGGCGCCAAGGAGTTCCGTCAATTTTCTATAGCTTTTTTCGCTTTTGACTTGGACCTTTGTTTCATGTATGTCTCTTTTAGTTAAGGGGACTACGTGGAAGCTATCATTGCCAATCAGCTCGATTATTGTGTTAACAAGTTTGTTGGAGTTTTTCTAACGAATTTATATTCGGAGGGGGCTTCGCTTTCTTTTTGTCGTTATCAATGACCAAAATTTCAAATCTGTTTGCACAGTTCCTTGGCTTGAGGAGGCCCGATTGATTTTTGGGACGTTTCCCATTTTCGTGTCCTGTGGACTTAGTTTTCTTTTAATGTTTACGTAGCGATCCATGCCAGTCTGTATGGTCGAACCTAGCTTTTTAAGTGGGGCGTTAGTTGGTGCTGCGCTAGTTGCAGATGGTAAATCCACCGACACAGCAAGTAGAACGATCGACGGGCATACAGACGAAAATGATGTTGTTGTTGTTTTCATTGCATTTACAGTTACTAATGTCGTCACTGTGCTGGTAACCGTGGCCAGGCATGTAGGCAGTTGGGTCGAGGCAAGGCAGGGAAGAGGGGGAGCGCACTTATCGCTTACCACGCTTTGCACCGTCGCTGACATTGACGGAGAGAGAGAGCGCGCCCTTTCGTTTTGCATAGGCTTGAGTTCGTTGGACGGCGTCGGTGTAAACGATCGTGGTAGAGCAGAAGCTTTTGTTGTTGCTGCTTCGACTACGTCTGTCGATACGAAAGAGAAGTATGCATTGCTCTTTTGCAGCGACAGCCGACGCTCGTTTTGGTTACGTTGGCGCTGAGCCCGAACTTCGTTTGAGTTCATCACCTTATTTTATTGTTTTTTTACTTTTATTTTTATTTTAGTATTAGAAGTACTAATTAATAAAGAAACACAAAATAGTATTAGCTTGTAACTTTTCATCGCACTAAGCGACTTTTCGCCGTTTATTTTTGTTTTGTATCGTGTTTTTTTTTCAACGATTGTCTTCCGGAGCACGAGAGAACTAAATACACGTCTGCACTTGCAGAATCCCATTCGTTGACTCTCAATTTAAACACTTTAATTCCCACTAGTGATCATGATTTCGTCAAGGGCATAGTTGATCTTTCCTTAAATCAAGTCAATTTAGTTGTAAATTCAAATGGCAAGCTGCTTGATCTTGTCTTCGCTTTTAGTTTCTTTAACTCATACGTATCGAACTAGGATCGCACCACTTTCAACACCCGAGGACCATTATCATCCTACTCTCGAAATAGTTTTCAAAATATTATATCTGCTTGCAGTTGATCATGTACCCAGAACAACTCGTTTATTTAGGAGAACCAACTTTGTTGACTTAAATCATCATCTCCAAGAATCTGATTGGTCTTTCCTTGATTCTGCTCTTGAGCCACCCATTGTAATAAGTAGATTCTATAGTCTATAGCGCAGAGTTGCTAGTCTTGTTTGTTCGATCCGGAACTTCTACTGTGATACTGAAGAACATAAAAAATAGACGTTTCAAGAAATATAAGATTTCTGGGTCAGATTTTGACCATTCAAATTATTTACGTGCCAGGTTGACCTTTTTGGAACATAATTCTAATTGTTATCAAAACTACCTTTCTCGCTGTAAGGTGGAATTTTTAGGATAATCTTTAGCAATTATATTAATTTATTAAATCTAAAAAAAAATCCTTTTCTTTTCCACCATAGCTTCATTTTAACACCTCTGTGTCCAGTTGCGATTCCGATATCAGAGTTTTTTCAAACCACTTACTCCTCAAATCCGCTTATTAATTCCACTTCTTACCCCTACTCTTTGTCTTTTTCCGACATTATTTTTATTCCAATAACAGATGAAGATATTGTATCGGACAATCTTAAGCTGGTGAAAATATCATTCTCTGCGGGCCCAAATCAAATTCCTTGTTGAATTCTTAAACGTTGCCAAAACCTCTTTAAAAAATATTACATTTTTCTTTAAATCACAGCTATTAGTCCGAAGTCTGGAAAGAATCCTTAATTTTACCGCTTCACAAAAAAGGTAGTCGGTCTGACATAAAAAACTATAGGGGGATTGCCAAGCTCTGCGCTATTCTCAAATTGCTCGAGTTAATCATAACCTCGCAGCTTCAACATCAATGTTACTCTTTACTTTCATGAAACGCCGATATACTACTACCAATCTCCTAGAATTTCATTAGGAATGGCTTTAAGCTAAAATCTCAAGTGGACGTAGTTTTTACAGATTTTAGTAAGGCGTTCGATTCAGTTAACCATGATCTCCGGCTTAATAAGCTAACTCTGCTTGGTTTTCCCAATATACTAGTAAGCTGGATCAAAATGTACTTATCTAACCGTACCCAAAAAAGTTTTATTTAATAACTTTCTTTCTGAAAATTTCTTCGTTACTTCGGGAGTTCCACAACGTAGTCATTTGGGACCATTTCTCTTTGTTTTATTTATCAATGATCTACCCTCTGTTATATTAGATTCATTACCATTGATGTACGCGGACGATGTTAAAATCTGTATGCACATTAAAAACCATCAATCTCACGTTTTATTGCAAAACGACTTAAACCGTATGATAACTTGGTGCGTTATCAACGGGCTTCATTTAAATCATTCTAAAAGCAATGTCATGTCCTTTTACCGTTCTAAGATATATGTCTCAAACTATTTTCTTGGACCAAACATCATAGAGCGTATTTCTACTGTTTTTGACCTTGGTGTTCTTTTTAATCACAAATTAAATTTTTCCGATCACATAAGTGTTTCAGTGGGAAAGGCTAGAGTTCTTTTAGCGTTCATAAAACGTTGGGCCAAAGAGTTCGACGATCCCTATACTACCAAACTGCTTTATATCTCGCTAGTTCGTCCCTTGCTAGAATATTGTTCTTGCTTATGGTCACCCCAGTATTCAAAGTATCAAGAGCTTATCGAATCGGTGCAGAAGCAATTTATTCTTTTTGCCTTAAGGGGTTTAAATTGGGAACCCCATCTTCGTCTGCCATCTTATACCAGCAGGTTACGGCTCTTGGACATGCCAACACTGCAAGACCGACGAAAATGTAATAGTGTCATATTTATGTATAAATTAATAAATGGCCTAGTCGACTCTGCTTCACTGCTTGGAAATATCAAGTTCGCAGTTCCTCTGAGAAGTTCCAGACAGTTTCGACCTCTTTTCCTGGAAATATGCAGATCGAACTTTGAATCCCATGACCCGTTTCGCATCATGTGTTCGCTTGATAACGAATTATATGACGTCCTATCTAGTAAAAATAATTGTCTGTAAAATTATCTAATGTTAAGTAGCACTTATCCTCCCAGCTGTAAAACTTTACCTTGACCCACCCGATGTGAGACGGAGCATATCGTTAAAAAATTCTCCTACTGGGTCGGGGGAAAGATTTTTACTAAGATTAATATTAAGTTTTAATGTTAACAGCCAATTATTTGTTAACCAAGAACCAAATAAATAAATAAAAAGTTTTTTTGTTCAAAATATCAGTTAACTTATGTCGATTTTTAATCTTCTTCTATCTGCAAAACTTACTTACTGGTAAAGGGCCAATTCTTGTTAAATAAACCTCAGTTTTAGAGAAACGCAAGAACGCATTAATAGTTCGGCTCGAGAGTATAGCTAGATTGGCTAATGATCATCAAACCAGCTCAATTGTGAAATTGATTAAACAGATTACTATACAAATTTTCCGACTCGGTGTTGACCGGATGCTAGTGTTTTCTGTAGGAGGATCCAGCTTAGTTTGCAGTAGAATGACCACGGTGCAACTGAATCTATCTAATAATGAAATCCTATTGGAGTGGGTAGGCTAATCGGAATTCTATGGGAAAGCTGAGTAAGAGGTTCCAGCTTTATAATTGTTTATAAAATGGGTAAGGAGGCTAGGATCTTGGGTTGGATAGCTTAAATCGGATTAATTGGAAACTATTCATTTTTCGAAAGACAACTAGAACTCTTTCCCAAAACGAAGGTTTTATTTCGCTTGGAGTCACGCAAAAAGTTTGCATCAGTAATTATCGTGTTTTCCAATTATTTGCCGTTATGTACGCATCATTCTCTATTTTTGATTTTAAAGATTGATATATATTTTGAATCTTGACTGGATTTGTACCTGTCTCGGAATAAATCTTAGTATATATATGTCGGAGATGTATTAGAAGAAGCATAATGTAAATAGAAATAGGAAAGAAAAATAAGAAAGAGATAACAACGTAGAATAAAAGAAACGAAGCAATGAGTGATTTGTGGTTCCTTTTCATTGCATAATTGCTGAGAGCGAGGATTGAGAACGAGAGAGAGCGTCGTCTCAGCCGAGTGTGGCGCGGTCGGGTGTTAGTTGTCTCTGAGCGAGAGAGAGACAGGGAGATCTAAAAAGGAATGCACAATTGGATGAGGCAATACCGCATGGCGCGTGCCTTGGGAAGCGAGAGAGCGAGCAGTTTAGTTTGCTCAGAGATTGTAGACGGAGAAGTGCTAGTAGACCGCGACTCACTGCGCATCAGCGACAAACATGCAAGAAGATAAATAAAAGAAGACAAAGACACCATAAAAAGCACAGTAACACAAAAGAAAAGAGCGAGACTCCGTTGTTCTTTTTGAGGTTACGCAGCGGATATCAAAAATTGGCAGCTGAAAGTTACGTTAAATAACCTTTAAGTATTGATTTTTATTTTAATATAGTTTGAATGTTATCTTCGATTAACGTCCCACCTTAAAGTCTAAGTGAAATTTTAAGTAACATATAAATTTTTAGTAAAATTGTGAATATTACATTCATTATTACAAATAATAAAAAGCTTTCTGAGTACAAGAAAAAATTAAATATTATAGTAAATACCTTCATTTACAATATTAAATACCTCCTCTCTTAAATTCCGAACGGAATCTCACGGAAACTTCCCGCTTTCCCATTTGATGGCAGAATATAATTAAATCATTTTTAAATAGAATGAAAAAATATAAGCTGCAGATAATAAATAGCTAAAGAGTTAGTTGCTATATCTTCAATATATAATAATTGCAAATTGCTATTGTATTTTACTATGGGATAACTGATTTAGCTTAAGGTAATATACTTGAATTATAAATAATTATTTTTTGGTAACACCTCATAATCGCTTCCACATTATTACAGATCCGCTGTACCTGTTCTAGTTTCCGAGAGAAAAAAATAGACAGATCTAATTAAGAGTTGTTAGCATAGCAAGAAACCTGGCCATCCTGAGATTAATTTTGAACATTCGTTTTAATGTATGTTTTCACTTATAAGAACGGCTATTAATTCATGTTACATAAAAAAGTTTGCTTGTTCTAAATAAATAAAAGCTTAATGAAAATTGATCGGTAGGGAACATTATCCGCAACCTCGGCAGCTCCTTTCTACAGCATTTTTCATTACTCCTTTTGAATATGTTACAACACTGGCACCAAGACAGGTGACTGCAATTTATAATAATTCAAATTGTTAATTTGTGGCCGCGATTATTTGTTCTCTAGATTACAGCCAACCAACACTAGATAAGCCCATTACTAGCAAAACTCAAAAAAGGCAAACCCATTTGTCAAGTTCGAGGAGTGGAGCTGGAACAGGAACAACTATTTATTATTCCGCTCACTTCTTATTGCTTCCAATATCTCGTTGTTGCATGAACACAAGTAGAGATTTTTCTAGGAGTCCGGGAATCCAATAACGAATTTTATTTAAATTACTTAACTATATTGTAAAAGTATTCAACTACGCAATATTTCCTAGAGCGGTACATTTTTATTGGTATGGGATTTTAATTTTGGTTTGAAGGATCAAACTATTGTAAGGTGATTTCTGTGTTTCTTTTATATGTGGTAGTCGCCTTGCGCACACTCTCGATGTTTAACTACAACTCGATGCTACATGGACGGCCGTTCACTATTATAAACAAACAATCATAAACATATTGCCCTGCCTATTTTGAGTAAACGTATTACAGAATTTTTCCATGTATTTGATTTATTTAACCTATTTTAGACGCTAAGATTCTGTTAAATCGAATAAAATTAAATTATTTACCACAATTTATTAATTAACAACGTATTTCAGTCGCTGACTTGCGGGCAAATTTCTTCTCCTAACCTCTGGCGGCATACGTATAGATGGTGTCTAATTGTAATTTTTCAAGAGTAATATATGTTGGTATGTAGCTGTTTTGCATGCAGAGCATAAAATAGTATCACTTTAAAAATCTAGTAATGGAGTTGTTTCCGCTGACACACTGACCTGTGGGAATATGGTATCACCCTTCCACTTAGGAATTGGACCGTTTATAAAAACTCGATTGGTTCTGTTAATGTTAATCGAAAAAGAAGAATGAGTCAGAAACTTATTCTATTATTTGTTTTGAAGTAAGCTGAGTTTTCTTAAAAACGATGTCATACAATCAAGGTGGTATGCCAGACCAACAATTTCTTTGGGACGTGTTTCAAAGGTATGGGAGTGTATATTACAAAAAGAATCTGATAAATCGTTTTTTTTTATATAGAGTGGACAAAGACAGGAGTGGTCATATCTCTGCTGATGAGCTACAAGTGGCTCTTTCTAATGGCACCTGGTCTGCTTTTAATCCGGAAACCATCCGCTTGATGATTGGAATGTTTGATCGAGAAAATAGGGGAACAGTATCTTTTCAAGATTTTGGAGCTCTGTGGAAGTACGTGACGGATTGGCAAAATTGTTTCCGGTCTTTTGACCGTGACAATTCTGGAAACATAGACAAAAATGAGCTTAAAACAGCTTTGACTTCATTTGGCTATCGATTATCTGACAACCTTATTGATGTTTTACTCCGAAAATTTGATCGTTTTGGCCGTGGTACCATTCTTTTTGATGATTTTATTCAATGCTGCATAGTGCTATATGTAAGTATAAATAAAATTTCTTTTGCTAAAAGACGAAACTTGACATTAACATTTGTTGAGACTATAGCAAGCCCTTTACATAGACCAAAATGCTAGAACTAGTGCAGTTTCACAGAACAAACAAAAAGTTTTTTTTATATTGGCTTCCCATACGTGAATATTTTCCAATTAAAAATAATTTTGTTACATATACATATACTACTTATAGCCTATTTACATTTGACTGCTTTATTGAGTTTCCTGTACATAGTTTTAGTAATGGGGGTGTAGTGGTGGAAAAAAAAGTTGGGTCCATGTTGCGTTTGTTTGATTTATTTATTTATTAAATTTTACTCGTTTTTCGGACTATTGAACTAGCCAAAAACAAACTAAACTGCCAGATTTTAATTTATTGTTATGGGAGATAAAGTATTTTCTTTGATCAACGTTACCCTTTGATTCGCTCCTTGAGCTCTTGATGGATAATCCGGCTGAAAAATCAATGGAAGTGACAAACTCGATCGAGCAACAGATCCTTCAGCGGAGCGAACATCGGGTACTGCTCAAAAGAAATAACAAAATGATGCAACTGGTGGAGGTAAAGAAGAACTCGCATAATGAAATTGTAACAAACCAGCGCAAAATTTTTTTGTTATTGTTTATTAAAAAAAAAATTATAATATAATAAACAAATTCAACAATTATTTGTTAAATAAAATATAGAAAATTTAGGCCAAAACAGCTTAGAATATAGCACTTAATCATGGCTTATATATATTAAATAAGTTAACCGGGCGACGGCTTTGACCGACCGACGGTTAACTCACCAGCACAGCAAGATCCGCTTGCTCCCAGCCCAATCCCAGCTACTCCTGATGGCCAACCCCCAACTGCAACACGCAGTTGGATAAATTTATTAATTTATACATACAGCAAAAGAATCAGTGTTTAGTTTCTGCTGTATTGTTAGTGCTTTTTGTTTATTTTAGGTGGCTTTTTGCTATGTTTTAACTGTTTTCGCTAAGTTTTGAGTGAGTTTGAATTGATATTTAAGTGTGTTTTTAATCCAGCGTTTTGTCTTGTCTTGTTTCTGTTTTTAATTTTTGAGTGCTTATATCCTGTTTTGAGTAAGTTTGGTGTGTTTTGAGTGCGTTTTTGCTGCGTTTTAAGTGTGTGTTCAACACTCCGCTTTAAAGAAGCTTTGTCTGTGTTGTGTGTATTTTTGTTGAATTTTATTTACGAAATACGAAGTCCATAAACCTAAATACATATGTATGTATGTTTATCTTATATACAAACTTGATCCCTATCAAACAAACACTTGGAATCGCAGTAGAATGAAGTCAAAAAGTACGCTGAAGGCAGTTATCGTAGAACAGTGACAGAAAACTTCTGCGGTTGATATACATACATACAAATATTAGTGGATATGCCCAAAGGACTAAAAGAATTTTTCATGCAAAGGGCCTTAAGTAAAATGATTATCATAAGAATAAGCGCATAATTTTAGCTAAAATTTAAGGAGACGGTGCATTGAATGAACATATTTTAGATTTGCTGTGCAAAGTATGAGCGGATTTATTAGGTGTTAGACTAAAATGTTTTAATTTTTAATTGTGCTGTACGGAAACGTATTAGTGCAATTGTACATATGTACATATGTATGTATGTATTGTATTTATTTAAAGCAGAACTTCAAACTTGAAACTGCTCTCATCTCGCGCTCTGTTTTAAGCTATGGTTATTGCTACATTATTGCTGCACGTACGCAGGAATAAATAATATATCTTCTGTTTTTGGCACACACATAAAATTTTAATTTATATTAACAGAAATGGCGGACATGTCAATTAGTGTATTCAGTTGTTTACTAGTAAACAAATAAAATGAACTAATGTAATTATTTTTGTCCTCCTCACCTGGGCATTTCTTTTTGATTTCATTTAAGTTAGCTTGACAGTTAAGACTTCAGCTGATTTTATTTGTTTACATTTTTTATTGGAGTTGTCTGTTAATTAAAATAGTTCATTTCGCGCAACACCGTTTCATATAGAGTTCACGAATTTGTAGCAAACAGTATAGATCAAGGAAGGGCACGCAGTGGCTCTTTTTGCCCAGTTTGCCCAGTTTGGTCTGCAGGTAGAATTTTTTTCGATGGCGCCAGCATGTCGCACAAGACGACCGTCGCGTGCTCAGTCAACCATGAAGAAATGCAACAACAAATTCTATTGAAAATAGGCGTCAAAAAGGAGACAAAAAAGGTCGCGATGCTCGCGATCTCGAGTTTGCAACAACAAATACGGTGTCTTCGCCCACGCACAAAAAAATATATTGCGCAGTTAGCCGCGACCTCTGCACTGAGTGAAAAAAATTGTGATTTGTTCTTTAGTCGTTCTTCTAACAAGGCCATGGAAAATACAGAAAAGTGACTGAAGAATTTAAAAACTCGTAATTTAAAGGGGAAATTTTTTATTTTGGGCAGTGTAGTGCATTCGGGCACACAAGTGACCTTTTTCTCGACTGCGCCGTATCGCGGTGGTGTGTGTTGTCCCTTATTTTGTCTGTCTGCTGTCCCGATGTGCGTTTGCCCAGTTCCTTAGATTTCGTGCCCTTCCTTGGTATAGATCTATGTAATAGAGTTAATAGGGAAAGGGTCAGATGGATTTGCATCTATTATTTTCTTCTGTTTATTGCGTACACAAGACATACATATGTACATATGCAAGTGTGCAGGACGGCGCAAGTCATTTTTGAGAAAATTTCTTTGTTCTGATTTTGATAGAGCGAGACAAAAAACTTTTAAAGTAGCATCTTAACTAGCTCTATGGTCGAGCTGTTTAAACCGTTGGTCAGCGTTGTCGATGCGGGATCGATCCCCACAACGAGCGGTACATTTTTTAGTATTGTGTTCCTTTAAGCAGAAATAACATTTATAAGAAGTAATAACATAAAAAACATAAAACCAGAAAATAGGTACAATGTACATATGACTAAAAAATACGGACCTAATCAGCCCTAACAGTGCACATGTCCTTTTTGGGACATGTATTAATAACTTTAAAGCGAAATAAAAATGAAGTTATCGATCATTAAAGTAATTTAGTTTATGGTAAATAGGCCCACGCCCTTTTTTTTTAAGATTATTTGTAAAAGTAAGCAGTTATTTTGTTTGCTTCTGATGTTTTTGAGTGAAATACTAGTGAGCATTACAATATGTTTATTTTGCACACCTATTTATCGTCATGCTCTTTCTTATCCAGCTCATATTCCATGAATATCCGAATAAATTATTATTAAATGACTTTGGACTGACATTGTGGCCCTTTATTAAACACTTACATTCCAAAATGATATGACTGCACTTAAAGGATCCACATAAATTATTTGTTTTTACACCTTTTGTCACTTTTTATGATTATAAAACGATCAGGTAACAATCGGTTATCGGAGCACGTAAAATCTGAGCTAATAGAGGTTAACTAAGCATTGACGTGATCTATTAAAATTTTCTGTATGCAACATTAATTTTGGATTTTTTATAAATACATTCCGATTAAAAGTTATTTTAAAGACTTTTAAAAAAGTGGGTTTGCCCAGAAAAGGTGGTCTTTCGAAGATTTACCCACAAAATTACAATGTGACATCACTAATAAAGTGATGCAATGTAATTTATACATATACACATAGATCCTTGTGTGCTCCTGGTTTTATCAGTTTTATGAGAAGGAAAAGACACCTCTTTGCTCTCAGAAATTCAAGCTCTAGAAAAAGCAATACCATACTCCCAAAATATCAGTACTCGCAATGAGCCGAAGCTACAGGAACGTTGGGTCGGTTTCATAACCAAATGAATTTACCGATTGATTTCTTAATATGACTATAAAACAGATGGTCTAATTCTGTGTGATCAAAAAAGATCACCTTTGCCGTCCAAAGATGAATTATATTAATTAAAGGTCCTATATTAATTAAAGGTTGTAACGCGTTTTATCCGAGCCGCGATTTTCTCCTTCAATCTACCCTCCACCCTGTCTGTGAAATAAATACAATTAATATCATTCGCTCACAGCGGATTTTTTTCGTTGATCTGGCAACGCTACTAAAATTTTTGTTCATGTTAGTACCCGACCGAAGGAAAAATCAGAATTTTTTTCTCTTTTGAAGTTTTCGGCTCTCGGAATTTTTACGTCGATGTTAAAACTAGGCTTTATGTAGAAATATTCATTTATTTATCATTCCGTCAAGACAAACATGCGTGTTTTAGAATTCGACAGAAATTCGAAAACCAGAGCACCGATTTCTCGATTTTAAAAAGTGAAAGTGATATCCGGAGCCAGCCTGTATATTTTTGAACAAGCAAGGGCAACAAATTTAAGGGAGGAAGCAAAAGAGCATCGGGATAGCAGCGAGGGAAAACCCCCACCACCGCGACCCAGCGCAGTCGTGAAGCAAGTCGAATGTGTGCGCGAAGGGACTTCCCTGCCAAAAATGTAGAAATATCGCGTTTAAAATTTGGAACTTTTAATTTCTTCAGTCTTTATTTTTCGTGCCTTTCTAAGAAGAATGACTACAGAAGAAATCAAAAATTTTTCTTCACACAGTGCAGATGACGCGGCTGTATTTGTTGTTGCAAACTCGAGATTGCGAGCTTCGTGACCTTTTTTCGTCTCCTCTCTGACGCCTATTTTCAATAGATGTTGTTGCATATCTTCATGGATGTCTTGGCATTCGCGACGGTCGTCTGGCGCCACCGAAAAAATATTACCTAAGGAGCAATGTGAGCCGAAAGAGCCACTACGCGCTCAACTAGGTTTTGGGCTAAATAAATACGAGTATGTTAAGAAACAATAAAGCTTTATGTTAGAGAGGCTGCAAATAATAACAATCGTCTAACACCGTTGAGTTAATATTTCAAACTGAATTTTATTTCTTAAAATCCTAGCTTATATAGCTAACAGCTTTATAAATACATTTTATTTTTAACATTTGTGCAAAACAATGAATTAGTGGCCGGCCTTGAAACGGGCCGGCGAAAGTTATGGCTTTTTTTATACAAAATATATGATCAAAATTGCCATAATTATTAATGTAAGTATAAGACCAGCATGCTGGAAATATGATGGAAGTGATATTTCAGATATTTAATTTTTTTATTCAATCTTTCAATTTCAACTGTATTATTAACTTATGTTAACTTATAGGCATACTAACAGCGAGTGTCGAAACTATTGCGTTTTGCTACAGTTGAAGCTAAACTGTCACAATTCAACAACAAATATTAATATTATTGTTTATGTGATATTGTGTAATTGTAAATAATATTAAATAATTGTACAAATTTAACTTTTTTGGTTATGAAAAACGAGAAAATACATCAATTTGAAGTAAACATAAATATATTCAACATAAATAAGATAAATATAAATTAAAACAAAACAAAAAAAAAAAGTTATTTTTAAGTATCAAGGTTTAATAATAAAAGAGTTGTGTTTTTAATATGTTATAGTCTTAGTTTAAGAATATTATGTTATTATGGTATTATGACAAACAAGACGGAGCAATAGGTACCCTCCCCGTTCGCTAATGGTGTTAGCCTTACCTTTTGCAACATGAATCCGGGCCAATTGAAACCCTGGAGCATGTCATCTGTAGTAAATTGCATCTGTGCAAAATATTCAAATATATCATTATTTTTGCATATTTCATATAATATCTTTAAGGATGAATGTCGACTGCCGAGGACTGCAAGATGCGATTTGCTTTACAAATAGTTTTTAATTTTCATGTAGACAAAGACTAACTTTACCGATGACATAAACCGAATTTTTCTTGTTTCACAGTTAAACGCAATAATCTTTAAAATAAAATTGTATGTGTAGTTTTAATAATTTTCATTAAATGTTACCATTTTATAACCGTATGCTGCGACTTGTTCTTGTATACTTAGAATCTCAGATATTACAATTTCGAATATTCAAAGCGAGATGATCTCATCTATATATATTTCGGCTTTATAGCATCCAGACATGAATTTTATTAATAAGCTTATTCATTTCTATTACAGACTTTAACAACAGCATTCCGGCTGCACGACACTGACATGGATGGGATCATCACAATACATTATGAACAATTTTTAAGCATGGTTTTTTCGTTAAAAATATAATTTAACAAACATTTGGTAATACCTAACAACGAAAACTCCTTTAATTTTATGTTATGGTCGGGATTTGACTGATTGTTGGCAGAGTGGCCAATAACTTATTTTGGTTCGCACCCCTCGTTTTAATATTAGAGATAAAAGTTCCAACGACATTGGCAAATTGTTGCCTCCTGTATTCATAAACCAAACAAACATAATTTCTAAACCTTGTGTGTATAGTTGGGTTAGGCAAAGAAAAGTCACGTATTACATATATTAACTTTAAGGCTTTATGGCTTGTTAGTTTATTTGGTTATTGGTTAACAAATAGTTTGCTGTAATCTTAATAATAATCTTTCCCCCGACCCAGTAGGAGAATTTTTTAACGATATGCTCCGTATCCCATCGGGTAGGTCAAGGTAAAGATTTACAACTGGGAGGATAAGTGCAACTTAACATTAGATACATTTACTGACAATGATTTTTCACTAGATAGCACAAGATATAATTCGTTATAAGCACATGATACGAAACGGGTCATGGGAATCAGAAATGGTCCCAAATGACTACTTTTTGGAACTCCCGAAGTGAGAATGAAGACATTTCGAGAAAGAGAGTTATTAAATAAAACTTTTTGGGTTTGGTTAGGTAAGTACATTTTGATCCAGTTTACTAGAATATTAGAAAAACCAAGCAGAGTTAGCATATTTAGCAGTAGATCGTGGTTAACTGAATCGAACGCCTTACTAAAATCTGTGAAAACTACGACAACTTAAGATTTTAGCTTAAAGTCATTCCTAATGAAAGATGTGAATTCTAGGAGATTGGTAGTTGTAGACCGGCGTTTCATGAAACCATGCTGAGATGGCGACATTAAAGAGTAACATTGATGTTGAAGCTGCGAGGTAATAATTAACACGAGCAATTTGGAAATAGCGCAAAGTTTGGCAATCCCCCTATTGTTTTTGATGTCACACCGACTACCGTTTTTATAAAATGGTAGGATTCTTTCCAGACTTAAGGCAAATAGCCATGATGTAAAGACAAATTTAATATTTTCGAAAGAGGTTTTGACAATGCAGTGGCACAACGTTTAGGAATGCAACACGGAATTTGATCTGGGCCCGCAGAGAATGAAGATATCGGAATCATCCGGTGTTAAAATGAAGCGATGGTGGGATTTTAGATTTAACAAATTTAACAAAACAAATAGAATTTATTAGGATTATCGTTAAATTCCACCTTACAGGCAGAAAGGTAGCTTTGATAACACTCAGAATTATGTTGCAAAAAGGTCAACCTGGCGCGAAAATATTTTAAATGCTCAAAATCTGATCCAGAATTCTTATATTTCTTGAAACGTATATTTTTTATGTTCTTCAAATATGTAAGTTGTCGAGTTATTCAAGGAGGCTTATATGAAATCACAGTAGAAGTTCCGGATGGAACAAACAAGACTAGCGCAGAGTTAAGCAGACTAAAGAATCTACTTATTACAATGAGTGGTTCAAGAACAAAATCAAGGAAAGACCAATCGAATTCTTGGATGTGATGATTTAAGTCAGCAAAGTTGGTTCTCCTAAATAAACAAGATGTTCTGGGTACATAATCGACTGCAGGCAGAGATAATATTTCGAAAACTATTTCGAGAGTGGGATGATAATGGTCTTCGGGTGTTGAAAGTGGTTCGATTCTAGATACGCATGAGAAACTAGAAGCGAAGACAATATCAAGCAACTTGCTATTTGAATTTACAATTGAATTGACTTGATTTAAGGAAAGATCAACTATACTCTTGACGAAATCATGATCACTAGGGGAATTAAAGTGTTTGAATTAACTAAAGACATCCACCACAAAGACGGAATGTCGAATGGCCGAAGACAACAAGGTGATCATTATCTCGAAGACTAGACTGAATAAACTGAATTAGGGATAAGTGTTGCAAATAAACACTTGTATCTGATCGCGGAGGTATATACGAACAAGAAATATATATATAATCGTTATGTAAAGAAATACGAACGGAAAAAAATTCACTATTATCGTCGACATTAATTGTAATAAGATCTAAAGGCAGGGATGACTTAACAGCAATTAGGACAAATATTATAATTGAATGACACAATTTCGAAATCACACACTGATGACTTCAACAAAGTTTCAGTAAAAGCAAGAAAGTTTGCATCAAAAGAAAAACTATTTGTATACAACTTACTAAGTTTCCCTAATAAGCTACGAACGTTTTGATAGTATATGGTGAAAGGTGGAGTACGTTTTTTGAACGAATGGCGGCAGAGTTATCGGTGATTCCCAATTGCCAATTGCATGATCAGGCCAGACGGAGGGATCAAGAGCTTTAAGAAAAAGAGTATTTACTAAATACTAAATACTATTTAGAAGATTGATCCTAAAAGATGAAAAGTTTCTCATATGTTTGAAATTAAATTTAGTGACAACAAAATCGGGGGCAGAAGCATTTAAACTATTGCTCAAGTGGGTTTTTTATTGGATTGTACATCAGGAAGAGTGTCCACGGATATTAGGCCAGTATTATTAGAAGGCAAAGGAGATGCGGATCCAATGAACAGTGGTCACACTAAACTGGATGAGAACAATGGCTAAAAAGAAGAAATTATTGGAAGAGAGCATCGAAGAAATAATGGATGAGGTGAATGTTTCTGCAATAAAGCAAGTAAGTGAGATTAAGAAAAACCTATGCAACGATGACGGTAATTTGGAAGTTAACATGGAACAGGCTAATGATGCAAAGGACAGTTCAGAGAAACACGTTTTTTAATACAATATCTACCACAAAGGACCGTTTGTAGTGTACATTGATAAAATTGATACTACTAACGCAGACAACAAATTCATGAGCGCCCCAATTAATCCGTTGGAATTAAATGCAGTGCTTCTCAAACTAAAAGTAAGAGATATTATTTCAGTCAACAAAATTGGCTATGGACGCTGCAAAGCGGAGTGCAGATTAGCGATGGCAGCAAACAGCATTTTATCCTCCGAATTAAAAAATAATGGTTATGAACGTAAAATTTTAAAACAATTTATTTTTAAAGCTGAGCTCATGGAATATATTTCCTCACCTGTGCCGATTCACGATGTCATTCGTGTTAAGAAGAGGGATAGAGCTAATAAGGAGAATTTTATAAACACTTCTTGTGTGAAAATTTTATTTAAGGGAGCGCAAATCCCGAATAAAATTGTGTTTTTGTACACAAAAATTAAAGTTAGTGTTTTAGGTGTTTTAGATTGGGACACTTTGTTCAGCATTGCAAGCCGCAGGAACAAAAATGTAGCAAATGCTCGCTCGGTCATAGCAAGGAGCAGCTTTGTTCTCAGATTGTCTGTTTCAACTGCAAGCAGCAGTATATAGCGACCTCACTTGAATGCCCTGCACGAAAGAAAGCGTGTATGCTATTCAGAAGTGTATGACATTAGAAAACCCGTCACGTAATGAAACCAAGATTAGGTACCCCTCCCTATTCCAAATTCTAGGCGAAATTGACTCGAATGATGTAAGTCAATTCCCACAACCAAAGTGGCAGAGTAAATCTGCACTTCCCACCCTGCAAAATAATACTAATTTGGTAGCACAGCATATTTACGTGCAAAATACGTTTAGCAAGGTAGTTAAGAGTTCTCTTAATAGAACGAACGAAGCAATAAATGCCCGCGAGTAAGAGAAGGTTGGTTTCGGTGCCTTTGATGTCGCTAATCACCGCCATAAATTAGTTTAATTAGGGTTAGCTGTCAAAATCACAGGAAGCTATGCTAATAAAAATGCAATGAATTAGGGTTAGATGTCAACCTGTCAATAGGGCATCGATTAATAAAAATGCAATTAATTAGGGTCACGGATACGTGTGCGAATGCGTGGGAGCGATCCCGCACGGAGCGGTCCCGCACGTGCGTAAGCGATCCCGCACGTGCGTAAGCGATCCCCGATCCCGCACGGAGCGGTCCCGCACGTGCTTTCCTGCCGATCCCGCACGGAGCGGTCCCGCACGTGCTTTCCTGCGATCCCTCACTTACAAGAAAATCGGGTCGGGGGTGGCTGAGACACAGGTGTGTATGAACATCCCTACCGTCGATCCCTCACTTAAAAAAGGCAAAATAGGAGTGGGATGAATGTAGGAGAGTGGGAAAAAACATTATTCTTCGAAGGACGCCTTCTAACGATCCCTCTCATAAAAAAAGGGATGAGTGCAGGGGAGTGGGAAAAAAAAACACACAAAAGGTAACATAGGAGTGGGATGAGTGTGGGAAAAAAGTGTGAGTGTGACAAAAATATCGATTTCTTGGGTAACCTTTAAGGAATAATATACCTCAATTAAAAAAAAGGGATAACCTAGGGGGTAATTGGAAGGGCGTGAAAAGTCTGAACAGTGAGTCGAGATCGGTCACGCTCATGCATAAAATTA